>JAJLTP010000081.1:8888-80700 GCA_030568275.1 Lipomyces orientalis | reverse complement strand
GACAAGATCTGATATTCCAGAGGAATGTAGAACAGCAGGTACAGCAAGAATTACGTCGAAACAGTGGTCGTCGGCCGAGGAGAGAAGTACGTGCACGGCGATGTGGTGTCTGCGGAAACACAGGACATAATGCGCGCACTTGTCAAGAAGTATTGGAGATGTCTAATGAGGAGGATTCAGAGTAGATTTAATTGATTTTCTGTGTTGTCGTGGACTTGCTCAACTTTGAACGCGCTTGTAGGTGGTCAAGTGCGCAGCTCGCTTATGGACTACGTTATACTTTTATCTTCCATTTTCATCAAATTTCGGTCAAAATAAGGGATCTAGGGCTGCTCCGAATACTAATATTCGCAGTAATCGGCATTATTCGTATTCGTTATTCGCAAGTCCCAACCACTGCGAATAATATTCGTTATTTTATTCGCAAATCCTGAGCAGTGCTAATAATATTCGTAATTTATTCGGCGAATAACGAATATTATTCGGCGAATATTCGCGTCTAATCACGTGCTCAGGGGTATGCCGCCTAATAAATTTAATTCACAGTTTCAAGAGCCAAGATGACCCTTTACAGCCTTCCAGCTCAATGTGATGAAAGGAGTAAATTGATAGCGAGGTACGCACATTTCTTGCTCTGTGACCTAGTGAGAGGTTGCTTTTACCAAGTACATATATCGAGAGACTGAAGCTGGCACAACTTCAATTACCCAGATTCACAGCAGCTTCGTCTGCTGCCTAACAGTATCTTCCGAACTTACTTTTAACTTCGGATTCTATAAATTGAAATGGAGACAAGAGGAAACCGCCTGGATTACCTAGCACTGAATGACGGCTACGAAAGTCAAACAGATATTCGCGGTTCTAGTCCAATTCTAGAGGCCACAGACCCTTGGTTCATCATCGGGCAGTCAGAGTTAGAAGTCGATCCAATTCTTCAGTTTTCCGACTCTGAAATTCTCCCTTCCGAATCGGTATCACAACCGCAACGTCTCAATTCGATTATGGCGGGGTCGTCAGTTAGTCAGAAGGGCCTAAAAGAGTCATGGTTTTGGCAATATTTCACCTGTACGGAAACATGCAGCGAGTGGGTTGACAACCGCACCAAAAAGAGGAAATTTGTGGATAGGATCATTCAATGTGCAGTTGTTGACGACGGTACTGGAATGGAATGTAATTGAGTACGACCGATTCCAAGAGACAATCCTCTTCCACCAACATTGTACGCCATCTAAGAGAAGCTCATTCGATACTGCCTTCAGGGTCGTCGCTCCATCAAAGCCTACTATTACATGCTTTCTCAAAAAAGGCAAGGAGAATGCAAATCTGACTCACCAACAGATTCTGGAGAAGAACATTATTCGCTGGGTGGTTGCATCTTGTCAACCTTTTACTGTCATCGAGGCAGCGGAGTTTCAGAAAATATTCAACGACATACCGGGAATTTCACTCCCTTTCACCTCGCGGCATACCATGCGGCGGAGAATCATGGATGACTGCGAACTATATAGAGCAAAATTGAAGGAGGAGCTTTCAACAGAATGCAAAACAATCGCCTTGTCGCTTGATGTCTGGACCAGTAAAAATAACCTGCCAATATTAGGCGTGATCGGTCATTGGCTTACAGAAGATTTCGAATACAAAGAAAAAGTCCTAGAATTTAAGGAGCTTGAAGGACCACATAGCGGAGCGAATCTCGCCGATACCGTGGAAGAGCTGCTTATTGAGTTAGACCTTGAACTCAAACTGATCTCAATCACAGGAGATAACGCCACAAATAATGAGCGGATGGCTTCTGAGCTATTTGAACGACTACAAGAGAGGTTTGCCGAACCGCTCTTCCGCGGTATAGATAGCTATGTTCGTTGTCTTGCCCATATATTGAACCTCGTCCTCAAAGATATCCTTCGTGCTTTGATGTCCGGCACTGCGAACGAAGCGTATACGGTATGCGATAGCTTTGAGACCGGAGATCATGCCAGCTTCGGAATGCAAGAACCACTTGCCAAGCTTCGGATATTGGCCGTCTGGATATCCCGAAGCTCTCAACGAAGAAAGCAGTGGAAGAGAATATGCACGCTAATGAATCTTTCTACTTGCCAAGCTTCGGATATTGGCCTCTGGATATCCCGAAGCTCTCAACGAAGAAAGCAGTGGAAGAGAATATGCACGCTATTGAATCTTTCTACCAAATTTATCGAATATGATGTAGACACAAGATGGAATTCTACTTTCCGGATGCTAGATGATGGCGTCTCAATGCACAGGCACAAGTTGATGAATTCCTCCGCTACATTAGATTTCCTAGGTTCTCTTTAGCAGAATGGGACTGGCTCCGCCAGGTTCATACCGTCCTTTCAAAGTTCAATGAACTTACCTTGATCGTATCCGAAAAGCAGCCACAGATAAGTAATGCAGTGTCCATATACTATGATCTGCAAGATATACTGGAGCACGCATCTGAGCGGAGAGAAGAGTTCAGCGATATCGATCCAAGGATTGCACGCGCTGTGACGGAAGGTATGAAGAAATTTCAAAAGTACTATACTTTTATGGATGCCTCCGACTCATACTACACCGCGTTGATTCTTGATCCACGGGTTAAGGTGTTGAGAATCAACCTTCCAGCTACAGTAGAGTCATCCGTCTACAGCTGACAAACACTGACTAATGATTTGCCAGTAGCATTTTTCTATAGAATATTCTAGAGGTGTATAGTGCACACTATAATATTCCAGATGCGGGGGTTGAGATGACGTGTTAAATCACGCCATCCTGATTACGTAGTATTATTCTACAGTATTCCACTGTTCATACCTTAGTAATCAGGCATAGTCTCAAGTATATAAGTTGATAGACAATCCCTTGAGACTGGATACAGATTGAACAGTCAATCATCCAGAGTCTCGTCAACCCCTTCTTGTTCATAGCTTCCACTCTTGCGCATCTACATCTTCAACATTAAGGGAGATCTGTTAATGGATGAACTCGAAGACGAGGATGCCGCTAGGGAGATCCTCCAAGCCATTCGACTCAATCTCCATCGCAACTATCCGGTCGACAGTCACACATCCTCATTACCGGTGCAGTCTACACAACAGTGCACCAAAAAATCCAGTGGCTCCCGCATGTTCGAAGATTGAAGCCATTGGCTGTAGAAGCCAAGTCGGACGTCGACCGCTATTTCGATAGTCCTCGAATAGGCATCGACACAGAGGCGATGGACGATCCGAATTGGTTATTCCAGTGGTGGACGGTCAATAAACGAGATTTCGCTCAGATGGCAGCTGCTGCTCGAGATTTCTTGGCAATCCCTGCCTCTGAAGTTTCAGTAGAGAGACTCTTTAACGCAGGGAGGGACCTGTTGGGAGTGAGAAGACACTCACTGCAGGGAGAGATGATGCGGATGTTGATGTTGCTACAGGGTGTATATAGGTCTCAGGAGCACGCCTGAACAGTGTGTCATTCCTGCGTTTTGTGGATTGCGTCTTTCGTTTTGCGGTTTATGCCCCCGCATCTCATTTGCTTGTCGTTTTGTGCCTTAATGCATTTGCTTCTTCTTGTGTTGGAACCGTAATAAACTATGAGCACTGCTTGTGAGTTTCAGCGTTTCAGGGGTTGCGAATAAATATGCGAATAACGAATATTCGTCGAATAATATTCGCAAATGCGAATATTCGGAGCAGCCCTATCTTTAGGCGTGAGTCGAGTACGAGGCTCGTTTCGCGCCCTGTTTGAGTCAGAACCGCGAGTTTATGAGTAAGCGTAAACATGGTGGCATCTGTAAGCTTGGAACTAATGAGCCATTTGTCCTAAACCTAGCGGGCATAAAATCAAGTTATTGCGGAATAACTTGGCACCCATCTCTACGATGAGAAGAGTCTTCATTAACATAAAATGTCGCCAATATCATGCGAATAGCGAAACATTCATGCTTGAATCCATAATTGCCCTGAAATATTCAATATTGTATTAAGTGCCCATTAGAGTTTGATCTTGCACATTAGAGTTTAATCTGGGCACTATCACTTAGAGTCTGATCTTGCACATTAGAGTTTTATCGGGGCACTTATCACCTTATCAATGCGGGAATTAGAAAGAATATAACTATCCCCAACATTTATCCGAGAAATAGAGGATAAACTCAGATACAATTACTTGCAAGTGGATTTTAACTGGTGCCGTAGGAAGAATTGAGATAACAAGATGACCAACAGGAAATATGTCCGGAGAATATGCCTCGACTGAAAGCGCGGATTCTAATGCTCAATCCGTCGACATCGAAACATCGGTATCTGACGACGGAGACGGTGTCTCCTATATTCAGAATCCAGTCGGAAAGCATTCCAAAGTGCTACGTATCCTTCATGAGTGTGGGCTGCTCACGCTACTTAAGTCGCCGTATGACATAAAGGTGCTGTTAATCCAACACATCCTACGCAATTTTGCATTCGGCATTTCAACACTTCTTACGCTATTCTTGTCAGCGTTGGGTGCCCATGACAATATCATTGGAATCTTTATGACGGCGACGCTAATTGGTGACTTGGCGTTTTCTTTTGGTATGTCACTTGTCGCCGATGGACTTGGAAGGCGGACAGTCTTGATGATTGCGTGCGGGATTATGTCTATATCAGGCTTGGCCTTTGTTCTTGCAGATAACATCTATGTCTTACTTTTCTCGGCAATAATTGGAATTATCTCACCTAGGTATTAAGATTGTATCCAATAATTTACCGCGCTGTGACTGACGGACAATTATAGTGGCAAGGAGGTTGGTCCATTTCGCGCAATCGAGGAAGCGATTGTTGCTCATTGTACAACTAGTACCTTACGAACTGATATATATGCATGGTATGCACTACTTGGTCGGGTCGGTATGGCACTTGGAACTATGTTCTGCGGTACTCTAGTAGACAATCTTCACCAGCGAGGGGGATGGAGCCGTGTGAGTGCATACAAGATGGCATATGTTGCGTATACAGTCACAGCCTTGTTCATGCTTGTCGTTTCATACTACTTGTCAGATGAGTGCGAAGTAGACCGCGCTTTAAAACGCAATCATACTGGTGATTCTATTAGCTCGTTGGTAGAGCACAGGGACGAGTCCCGAGAACTATTGGAAGATTCTGGCTCTGTGGAGGAGAGCCGAACTATTTCGAGGACAAAGACCGGTCTTCGAGATTATCTACCAAAATTGTCTGCATATTCGCGTAAGTTACTACTAGTGCTGCTCCCTTTATTTTGCTTGGACTCATTTGGTGCTGGTCTCTCCGGAAATGGATGGCTGTCATTTTATTTTAGCCAAACCTTCACCGTTCATGAGGGAGCTCTAGGTAGAATGCTTTTTGTGGCGGATATGATGGCAGTTGGTGCATCACTGGCAGCGGCATCTATTTCAAAGCGAATCGGAGTTGTGCGAACGATGTTGTTGGCGAATATTTCTTCAACGATATCGTTAGGATTTATCCCTGTTATAAAGAACCTTCAGCTTGCCGTCTTGCTCTTTATTTTCCGCGCCGGCAGTCATGAAATGGATCAAGCCCCGAGGCAAGCACTCATATCTTCCGTGATGCCCAAAGACGAACGCACAAGTATTTTGGCTATAATCGGCGTCGTTCGCACGCTCTCAATATCTGTAGGGCCAATGATGACAGGCATATTTGCCGAACAAGGCAGAATGTGGATCAGTTTTGAACTCGCGATGATAGTTAAGCTTTTATATGACGTCGGGATTGCTATCCATTTTTGTCATATAAACCCTGATGACCGTGCATCTGTCGGAGAGGCGTAGTTTCAAGAGCATTTTTTTGGCTGTAAAGTATTTTAGGTCGACAGAGAACATTAACTAGAAATGTGCATACATCTCCCGCAACCTGAAACCCGCAAAGTTATAGACGTTCCTTATGACTGCCACTGTGCGAGTCAGGTAACTCATCTATAAAAATATCGGCCCTGTCTGCAGGTACTTCCTGCTTATCCCTTTCCGTTAAGCCGATATTTTTTTTTGTACGAATTCGTTTCAGACACAAATTTCCTACCATTTCCGCCTCTCGATATCCAATCGATCGTAAGCTATATCCGTATAACGAAAGTCAACGAAATTTTTTAAGATATCCAGACAGACTCAGAAGTCAATAACCGATCTTCGAGATCGAAATCTGCCACGGTTAGGGTTAGGGTAGGGTCAATGTCCACCCAGAGACCGTTACATGCTTGGATTAGTCAGTGATTGTGGAATAAAACCTTAACTTATTCGATAAACCGATAACCTCGCCTTGCCGATATCTAGTGACTGACATTACATCGGCGCTGACTTAGCTGTCAGTACCTTGAAAGCGTAATTGCTCTTTTATTCGTTACGAATGAAGAGATTTATTTTGCGAATTGCTATCCTCTGCCACTTTAGATCGATCTACTTCGTCGGCTAGTTATGCTCATACTGATGACCAACAGAAATTCAAATAATTGAGGACTGCTCAATGCCAACCTCCTTAGAGAGTTCGACCACAGAAGCATTTTTTTAAGTCGTATACGCCATTGCGTCCCAAAGCCGCTACGGTTTAGTCGCATTCTGTCATCAGTGACGTTTATGGATATTTGGGAGGTTGGGTACCTCGATTCAGTGTCGTACCAAAGTATAGTGTGACGCTAATGCGCCTCGAAAAATCATTTTTCTATAAGGTGTTTCTTGGGACATGTCGCAATCGACCATCCTGGATGGGCTAGGGTAGAGCTAGCAAGGGTTTGGGATTGCGAGGAAGAGATAACTCGCAGAATTTCGATGTGGGTCTGGCAATAAGCTGACCGGTTGGAAGGGACGAGCAAATGCCATCTCAGATTTAAGAATAGCGTTCTAACCTTATGTTACTAGTGGAGCCGTTTTCGACTTAGTGTGAACGTAATTTTCTCTACGGCGAATAAAAGCCGATCAGAAAAATATGTCACACAAGGGGTTTGGATCCAGGATCCGGTCTTGTGTAATTCAGAGACTGCACGGTATGTCTGAGCACTAAAAACTTTTGCCCCTGAAATCCAGGATGGTCGAGTGCGACATGTCCGCAAGCGCACCCCTATTTTAATAGGTTCATCCCCGCGTCTTGCTAGAGAAACAAAGCGACGGACGACGAACGTGTCACGGGCGAGATCAACGCCAAGTCCGACAGTACTCCAGTCAGCGACCTGGCAAATGATAGTGTTAAATTGGACGCTGCTGGGACGGAATCCGCTTTGTTGGCTGAGATACAGAAAGAGATGTCAGGTACGGACTCGTAGGTTCTTTCTAATTACAACGAGGCATTCACGCGTCTGAAGGAGAATCCACCAGAGCAGCGATGTCATTTGGAAACAATCGTTCTTTGGATTGCAACCAAATATTTTACATATCAGGAAAGCAATATCCTACGAGTACTCTAATATACTGTGAATGTTAGTTTCATAATGATGCATAGTAATGCAATTACTGAATTGCGACTCCCTAATGATACAACTTATGAATACAATGAAATACTCCCTAAATATACAAAGTGCCATAATGATGCAAAATGTTGCGAAATGTTGCCGGCTGCGTATCAAAGAGAGATGGCAGACCAACACCTAGACCTGTTGCACTTCATGTTTGTCCTCGACACGCTCCATAGCAGTTGTCAACATGGCAGAGCGAAAACTCTCTCGAACCAGTCCTGATGGAAGAAATTCACAGAAGTAGCTGCTATATAGTTTCCCCTTAATATATATGTGGGGATGCAATCCCCAAGCGTGAGCTCTGCCAGGTTTGCTGGAACTTCGTCCCCAACAAAACGCCCATCGTCGACAATCTTCTATAAACTTGTAGATTAGATGGAAATTTTTGCATAAGTTGCCAGCTAAGTCCTTACAAAAGACTGTGTAGGGTTTAGCAGGGTATCTGGCAAGCTGGTCTCATCTTCCAGGCGATAAGTCTCAAGTACTACACTCGTAACTTTGTCAAACCAGATGTCTTCCCCTATTTTCAGCGGTCCAAATGAACTGGCCTGCAGTTGAGTCCGTAAGGCGCGCTTGATTTCTTGTATTGCGGCCCTCATCTCAAGTGTCGCATAGTATTTCGTTGGTGGCCGATACACATCGCAATTCCTACTCGGTAGCGAAGCGCACAAACTGAAAATGAAACTGCAGCTCTCAGGCTGCATGGGACTGCGTCAGACCCGCTTCTACTGCAATCGTCAACGTGAGGCCACCCGCAGTGCGATACAGCACCATCCAAATTCTTTGTTGTGGATGTGTCGCCAGTGTCCTTGGCATTTCTGTAATCATGCGTACTAGAAAGGCGATCTCTAATGTTTTCATCCAGCCCTGGAGTCTTGTCGACTGCACGAGAAATATTTCTGAGGAGCTGACCAATCATTACGCCATGAAGCGGACTAGGGGAGCTAGGGGCAGCAGAAACGATTGCCGCTTGTCGAACGCCATCATACTGAAGTCTAGGGAATCTAAAATTCGGTATCAACAACTGTACAGGTGGTTCAATAACAATATGGTCATACTTTGCGCCTTCTTCTTCGAGGATCTCCTGTACACGTTCATATTCGGATCTACTTGCCTGTATCTCGATTTGAGGGTCTGGAGAAATGGGACGTCTCACAGTGTCCAGTAATTCAGAATGTTCAATAAGAGTACGTTGGCGAAATTCTCCCACAGACAAGACGACCTCAACGGCTCCCGTTGCCAGGTCCTGACTATATACATGCTGTTGGGGGACTCTCCATGTCGACGGCGCTCATAATTAAAGTTGGAACTTGGACGGAGATGGATGATCTCAGACAGCTCGTCTCTCTGGGTTGCTAGAAGTCTAGGTGGTATCGGCACTTCAGAGCTGCTACGGAGTTGCAAGGACAAAAATGTTAGATCTACGATAATGGGCAGACGCTTGGCGATTTGAATTCGGACTGCACTGCTGCTGCAATGAAGACAAGTCGTACAAATTAGATGACGAGCTGCAGCGCTCATCTCTGACGTCATAACTGCAGAGCCGCCCGACTGATGGAGTGGCTAGTTACTACTGTACGTAAATGTCCACCATGATTCAATACCCCTGAATCATAACTTTATTTCCCGTTCTCCAAAAGATACGGCGGTCGGAAATGCTTGGACTCTATCAGAACCCCAAGGACAGGCTCTCGTTATATCACCGGTTCAACTATTGACCACTGCAGCACTGGTATGTGCGACGTGGAAGGTTTGGGATTTGAACAAATTCCACGTCAATTACTACCTAAAGCGAGAGTAACCCTTTTACGACCGTACCAATATCACCATGTCCACGACATTGACCATCAAGAATGAGAAAAATTGTTAAAGCTCCATCACTTTCTGCCTCCATAGACTTCTCCAAATATTATCTACTTGCAGCTCGTACTCGAGCTAAAAAGTGGTATGGATTGGGTCAGGGGTCGGAGAGGCGCAAACGTCGTTTGTGGTATCGCAAAGGAGGATACCACTGTACGTGACCTCCACAAGCCTGAGTATTTGGAACCCAGGCGGACAGCTGAAGCTACCCGCTGTGGGAACAGGTCCAGTGATAGTTGCTCGAACACGACCATTCTTGGGTTGAAAGCTACCTTGTGCAACCACGGTAACTGCAACCGTCTCCTTGTTTGCCGCCGGAGGTTGCTTGCCGGCCTTGTTGAAGCATGCGAAATCGGCACTACCAGTGGCATCAAGTTCATAATCGACATTTGTCTTTCCGAGGCCGGCCTCATCGAAGGAGACGCTGAGGGCACCAGATGAAGTGATGGAAGCGACTGGGGTCGATTGGAAATGCGGGCCGGCCAGTGCAGTGGCAGTGAAAAGGATAAGGTGGATAAAGAATTGGTAGATCTTCATATTTTCTGAGTCAGTTGAAATGTGTAGAGATTTGGGTGGGAGAAACCGCCGGGGGGTCGAGTTCAACTCTGGCTTTATGTAGATTTACGAGATGAGCATGGGATAGAATGGGAGAGCATTCAGTTCTTGTCGATTCCCCGCAATACGGAAAGCTTGGCGAAATGAGTGATTTACCCCTGCCGAGCTTTCTGGTCGCCGAATTCAACGCCGCTGCTGCGGCGAGGGCCAGAATAAAATCACCGTGACGCAGCGCAGATCCACGAGCTCTCGGGCCTTTGCAAGCTGATCATCGGGGGCCAGAAAACGGTCAGTACACTTACACTCAATGCCGTTACTGCAGGGGCCGTCTATGGCATCCGTCCCGTCAACCACCTAAATCGTGTACCCCCCTTTATACAATTTCACGTATTCTCGTCTGTCAACTTCGCCGCTAGATTAATCCTCGGTCTCCATCCAACGTCGTCCGGCTAGTCTGACACAAATTGTACGGCCGTATGTCTCACGATCTCGCTTAGATAGACCGGTCATTCATCCATCATGGCCGGCGGCTGCACTCATCGATAAAGGGTTAGACGGCGAATCATAGCATTGCTGGGATCGACACCGCAATGTCACTGACGCGATAAATTTGAGTAAGATTTAACTTCTTGCACTTGATTATAATGCGCGCCCCCACTGAATTGGCCCGAGATATATTTGGGTGTGCCACGTGAATGTGTCAGCCGGTTCGGATATTGCGGATAGTGAAACACTAATTCTCGCTTAGGCGCTCAAGAACGCCAGCTGTCGTACTATTAAACTTAATCGGTTTTATGCCTCGCGTGTGTTCCCTCGTGGATATCCAGACCCACATTAACGTAGCCCGTGGCCACTTCACCAGTGACATCTGATCAGCAATTCGGTGGATTTCCGACTTTGTCCTGCTTTCATGGCCATTGTGAGTTGTGGCCACGACAGAAGGCGGTCAGGATCGCACTAGTTAATCAATGTATGACCGAAATTGCTACATCACCAACAATCCCGGTTGGACTCCCGCGATGATATGTCAGATCCAAAATGCAGATGCCGTACGTCAATGCTCAGTAAATGATTCAGGGCTTCGGGTCAGCATTGCATTATATTCAGACGGTGGATTGAATTTTTACGGCATATTCCTCTGTAGCATTCTACTAAGTACGGACATGTGCGTGTCATGCGTAGAGTGGACACTCACTATGTTATCCACACAACGCTCTTCAACTATCCTACGGCGCTCGCTAAGGTCGACCTACCATTAAGGAATTTATGCTCTGGTTGCACATATTTATATCTCACCCCTCGATCCTAACTAATCAAGATTTTGTATCTTTTCTACCGTTATGCATCATCGCCACTCTTTCACACCGTGCCCTCTGTATGTGAATTCCTGGAACTGTTCAAACTCGCTGTCCTATTCGACACGCCAACAATTGAGTTCGGCCACTAGAGCTGTCGACGATATTCGACTTGGCGAATATTATCGGCCTATTATCGGTGTCGGACACGATATCGGCCAATCTCCCGACGGCGAATTCGAATATCGAATCTTATTCGAAGCATTCTTCGACCGTCGAATCGAATATTCGACATACAATTACACTAACGATCGAGATTAGAACCTCAAATTGAAGTTCTCAACAGCATTCACGAAGGATCAGCGCGCTGGATCGACTGCGAGATCAGTTTTCGCCGAGGCGCATCTATCCACGCGCAGTCCGCAGACACTAATTTATTCGTCTAGTTGGATCTACCACTAAGCATTTTCCCCCTGGTATGTACAGGGGGAGCAGAAAAGAGCCAGATGGCGGATTCATTTATGTGCATCTCGATGGCGAAGATGAACTGGGGATTGTGCTTGAGGTTGGGTATATTGAAGCGTATGACAAGCTTTTGGATGACAATGATATGTGGATCAATGGCGAGGGAGTTAAAGTTGTTATATTGGTATACTTTAACGAGACGCCGCAGTTTAATTATCCTGGCACAGCTCCATTTCAGGACATCGCAGATTCGCGAGCAGAAATGGGGGCATGTCACGATCCGTGGGGGAATCTACCCATCTACCCAATTGAATATCCAACACAGCTACTATGGTCCACTTGAGTACAGGGGTCACCCGTGGGCTGATAAGCTGGAGGAAGCATACATTGAAGTCTGGCGACAAGATACCAGGCTGGCAAACAATTCAATTCAATCAACCGGGAGGTCCGATTGAATTGATTGACGGTCATCAACCGTCATGGCCAGTTGGATTGACCAACCGAGGGCCCCGATTGAATTGATTGAATTGAATGGACAATTGATACAGCACTTAGTCATATAGTGTAACAACCTCGACCTCGACCTCGCCGTCGCCATCGCCGTCGCCGGCGGACTCACTGCCCCGGTATCGTCGCCCGATTCCTCGTTGAAGTCGTCCTTGACCGGCTCTGACCCTTCTTCACGATGATTCTTGGTGTCGTGGTCCGAAACGTCCATAACGCTATCGTGAATGACCCCGGCCTTCAACCACGACCGTACCGTCTGTGCTAACCCGATCGTTGTTGCTTCAAGCCGTGACCGTAGAGGGGTCACCATGAGGCCACTTGACGAGAAGAGCCTCTCGCATTCAGCCGACATGGGAGGGATAGATAAAATATACACCGCCATTTGACAAAGACGAGGGTATTCTGACCTCTTGTTGTACCAGTATTCCAACGGGTCCTCCACATCAATATCCGTAGTAGCCGTGCTAAGTTGCCAACGCTCGTACTCGTCATCGGGGAGGTCCTTGGGCTCGTCGAGGTCCGGCATGAGCGGTGGGCCTAGAGTATCGGAATATTGATCGAACGGGCTCACGAATGAAGCTTTGAACTGCAACGGCCGGAAGGTAGTCAGTTGATTACTGATCGGTCGCTTCTTGTAGTCAGAATCCCATAGTCGTTGGACTGCTGCCCTCGCGTGAGCAATCCACGATTCCCGGGTTGACCACTTCGTCTCAAAGTATCGCCACCTGTACCTCGGGTGGAGTGCAACGGCAGCGTAATGAGCGGGACAATCTTCTAGCCGTTGGTAGTACTTATCAAGTAGGTCCCAGGCACAGTTGACTGCAGCCTGCCACTGAATTCTGTAGCTATTTTCGACATCTTCTTTCTTGGCCTCTTCAAGCTTGTCAAGAAGGAATTCAAAGCCAGGTACCACATGCCAGATGAGGCCGTACGCCTTGAGGCACCCGTCAACTCGGTCTCGGAGTATTGAATCGCCTTGAAGGATAAGAAGGACGACGTTGAAGTTGTAGAGGAGCTTTTGAAGTTCTTGCAACATGGACCAGTCAGAATCGGTCAGCTTCGAATCAGGTTGAAGGCACAGCGGTATATCCTTTTTCGATCGATTCGAACGGCTGTATGCCTTCGCTTGATTGTCCCACAAGTCCTCGATAAAGTTACGTAGCTTCAACGCCCGCTCAATCATGTAGAATTGCGACAGCCACCGGGTCGCGTTGTCAGAAACAAGATGCAAGACCTTGATGCGCTTGGAAGGGTTACTTTCGTTGTATTCCTTCTGCAGCTTTAAGAAGAACGCCTGCGTGAGTGTATTCGAACGGTTGATCCAAGTCACGATATTGTGCAGTTTGCCCACAGGGCCCGTCTTTTGCCAAAGTCTATGAGTAGCAACTTCGAGGGCTTGAGCGTCCGGAATCTCTTCTTCGAAGGCTTGATGATTTTTCCCGAATAGCAGTGCCTTGACGGCGAGGTTGATGATGTGGCCGATACAACGGACTCTGCGTTCTGGCCCGGTTCCGAGGTGGAAGTGATCAGCAATCGCTTCCATCGCCGTATCGTTATTCGTAGCATTATCAAGAGTAAAATAGCCGATTTTCTCGCTGATTTCGTAGGAAGTGATGATTTCGATGACCTCGGTGGCGATATTCTCTCCTGTGTGTCGTTCCATTAGCTCAGGGAGCCCAAGGACGATTTTCTGGGCCTTGAAGTGATAGTCGAGGAAGTTACAGGTAATGCCGTAGAGCGCATGCTTGTTGCGTGAGTCCAGCCGTCGAACGCGATGTGGATGAGGCCGGGCGAGCTGCGGAGGAGGCGTTTGACGGCGCCATGATGCTCTCTGTACTGGTCAACAAGTATCCGGCGGGCAGTGGTATGAGTAACCAACGCGTTTGAGTCGTCAACGAGAGGGTTCAGGTACATGAAGGCCTCACGGAGCCTTGGGTGCTCGATCGTTCGAAAAGGGAGGTTTGATTCGATGAGCCAATAAGCCTGTCGTGTGCGTGAATCATCTCAGTGTATCCTAGCGGTTGAAGTACTGTACGGTAAAACGCTCATTGTGTGAGACCATCAAAAAAACGTGGTTGATAGTCATGTTGTCGAGGTATCGTTACGAAGAGAGTATGCAGGTGCTAGATGCCTGAGAGGTGTTGTCGACAATTAGGGGAACGAAAGGCAATTAAGTACCCCACAATGTCAAATGAGGACCCTAACCCTAAGATTATATGATCCAATGTGAACCAGGTGGTCGATTGAACAATTTTGATACCTGAAAAGAAATGCCCTGTCATATACATATTACGACGGCCTAAAAGAAGTCCACATTTACAATTTCTCTTCTTTCGTGTCAGATAAGCTTGTGTCGACAGCACCATTAGCAAAGCTATCTGAACGGGGCTAAACTGGACTGGGGCTAAGTGTTCCTGGCATACGGTACTGGTGGACGATAAAATTGAGCAGGCGGCTGACTTGCGAGCTCGGTCAGGATTTGCCGTAGTTCGTCAGTCGCGCTCAACAACGCGGAGCAACTTGAACCTCGTCGAACCCGCTGATAGCATATATAAGAGAAGTCCCCGGCCGCTTAAGACGTCGACGAACTAGAAGGTAATTGGTAGACATGATGAACTGGATCAAACCCGTCACTTTATGAAGAAACGTCGCGTTAGGACGTGTTTATAATTTGTGCTTACGCATTGCCCATTGCAATAAGTGTAAATCTCGTGGGAAATTTTAGTGGTGCTAACAATCTCGCAAAATGAATTTTCATATCCCAGGTTTCATAAGGGTTGGGGTTGTCGCTTGGGTTAGGGTCACCTGAGGACAGAGAGACACACCAGCTCAATATGTCCGCAAGCGCACCCATAAATAATCGCTTGTGTATGGAAGGTTGAATCTTGTTTTCAATGGTCTCCCAGAAGGGGGACAATGTAGACACCCTCCCAATCGCCACTACACAAAAGGATTATTTTGTGCCCATATGGTACCCGTGCATTCCATACATTACAACGACATATATAGTCGTTTGTTGGGCACCTGGGAACCCGAACTGCCTCAGTGAAAACTCCCACATGACCCACGCCATTTAGCTAGCACCACGAACACTTACGATATTCGTATTGACCTTGTTCGTGTCCAGCCGTACTGGGCTGGCCACTAGTGAATTTGTCGCTTTTCATAAGCTCTAAGCAAGAGTAAATATATATTCGGCGGAAGCTGAAGGTCGCCACTAGAGGAATTTAGTTCTACCTCACTAGCAAAAGGCTGAAGTTTGCTTTGTTTGTCCAAATCAACGAGCGTCCTCAAAGCACATTTCCGTTCCTTGTTTTCCGAAGCTTTCATCTTTCTATTGCGTGGTAAATGAGTATAATACACACGATCTCCCGGGCTCTATTCTAGTTAGTCCAGCCCTTAGGCCCGGCCCAAGTGCCTTTGACCATGGATTTTAGGTACACCCATGGGAAAAAGTCCTTCTTCAGATGGTAGAACGCACGTCGAGGAATTGCCTGGTCAATGCCGAGCCAGTTGCCGAACGTCTCCTTTGGTTCTCCGCCGTACTTGAACTCGGCAAGCAGAACCTTGCAGTACTCCGTCAAAAGCAGGCACGAGGTATAACCGTCATACGTCCCCTTGGGCTCCTTGCCCTCCAGTTCTTGGGATCTTCGAGATGATCTTGTCAGTAAAACTCGGACGCCATCGCTATCGAGCATATAGCCAGTGACAGTGCATGACAAAAGCAAACTTACGATTCATAGCGCTGCCAAGCAAGAACTTTCGTATTAACCAATCTCATAAAGGCGGACCGCAATGGAGGTATTTACAGGATGTCATTAGGAGATCAGAAGGTGGAAATTAACCGCTGCGGCGCATTGCAGCCGACCCGTGGCTCAACCAAGAACCTGTCTTGATATCTTGGCCCAGAATATCGATCACAGCAATCTTCTTATCTATTGTACGAGAGTTCGAGAAGTTGTGGCTTCGGCAAAGAATGGCGGACCCTTAATGCCCGTTGCATGCGTTTCATTGCACACCGTCAATCTAAATTTCTGCTATCACGTGCCCGAGCTATATCCATTCACCCGCGCTGGAGACAATGTCTCCTCGCCGCATATTATTGTTGTTGGGGTGAGCTTGCGGACACGAGAAAGGAGGAAAACGAACACCCAAGGATACCCTAACCCGTACAGGATGGTCGCAAGCAACATGTCCGCAAGTAATACCTTAAAATAAACCTCCAGTCGCGCCGCCCAATGTCACATGAAGCAGACATATATGGCCGCACAAGCAAAGCTTTGCCTAGCAATATCAAACACAGCGGTTCTTAATCCATTCAAGTTTGCGTAGAAGGTTCAGTGATAATGTCCAACAGATAAAGTGAGCCAGTCTGCGTCCAAACTATTCTCGCACGTTTTAGTTTTACCTCGCCGTGATGTATTGTCGCCCTCAATTATCGCACATTTCCATATTAACATAACTAAGTCATGGACGCCGTTTACGGAGGTCCGATCCCCAAAACGGCTTGGGAAGTGATACCCTAACCCTTGATGGCAAGGTCGCGACCGACCTGCTCCCAGGTATCACCCAGGGCTTGGGTTACCGGGGTTAGTTTATGGCGAGTAAAACCAGTCGCTCATCCTCATTCAAAGCCGTAATTGCAGCAGATGTAAGTCCTGTAACTGGGCTACCATTTCCTGTCGTGTCTGCGGCAGAGGGTTCACCCCACTCAACTCAATGACTCTCTGTAGGTACGGCTGCAACTTGCTCAGAAATTCCATTTGATTCGTTCTGGTAGAACCGGCACTGGCGGAGCTCGTTAGTCCACGAGGAGCCGGAATTAGCCCTAACCCTGCAACAATTCTACGGCATATGGCCGTATATATACAACCCAAATTTGCGTGTGAACTACACATCTAGTTCACGAGGGTGACCGGGCTTTGCACAATTGGTGTGGATCGAAGATTGTTTCGTCACGCTGTTTGGATTAGTGAGTCACAGTAGCGACAACAAAGCTAGTTCTAGGGGCCAGATGAAAAAAGGTTAATAGGGGAACAGTGGGGACAGTGAGGAAAGATAGTTTAAGTCTAACAGTCGCGATCAGGCTTTCCTAACTTTAATGGTGCTTGGCTGCTTCGAATATTCATTTCGTTTGCAATTTATTCAAAAGAGTAACGGGAGTAAATATGCCAATGAGTAGGTCTCTCATTCGGAATGTTCATGTCTACGATCCATCGCGGCCAAATGAGCCTCTTGGGGGATTACACTTGAATCCATCGGTGACTAGAAAGAAATTCCTTCGTATGCTGGAGATGTTCATACGTGCGAATAGTCCATATAGCGTCTTGCTTCGAGGAACTGAAGTTCTGCTCGCACCTGCTGACGACCCTCTCCAGCCTGGTCAATATGATATAGTATGCGATGTCCCGGGAGGTAATCTAATTCCTTTATATCGACCTGCGATTAATTGACTAATATGTGATTATTTATGATAACGGTGACTGAACGAGCGATGCATTGCGAGAGCTCTTTCACGCTCAGTCAGTACTCGAAGAAGTCGAAAGTTCACGGAACAAGTACAAATTAGGGACGGAAGATGCGTGATATCAGGATTGCCTAATCCTGTTGCTTTCAGGAATGATTGGGCAAGCTTCGAGGCTGCTCACATTTTTCCGTTGTCTCATGAAGAACTCTTCAGAAGTCTGAATGATCCTCAGTTCGTAACAAATAGGTCTGACGAAACCGATATAGGAACAAACTCTTGTCAGAATGGACTTCTCATGCAATCTACTATCCACCAACAATTCAACGCTTTCAAGTTTGGCATAGATCCAGACGATAATTACAAAATAACGTACTTCAGCATAGACCTCTATAGGGTTGATGGAAGGACGCTTGACCCAGTGTGTACCCAACAGACGAGCGAGCAGTTGTAGATGAGTTTTTGCGTTGGCATTTTCGTCAAGCTGTTCTGGCTAATATGAAGAGAGAGGGCGAGTCAGTATTTGAGTTCGATTTTCCTGATGGGTCGGACATGGTAGCAGAGATACTTAGCGGACCGCGGGCAGGAGAGAGAATGGAGGCTGAATTGTTTTTGCGACTGAACGGCGCATCTTCTATACCTTAATATTGTGGTTTGACATTATTGATGGTTTTGGCTCTAATATTGCCAGTGTAGACGCGTCCGTTGCTATTTGACAAGTCTTCTTCAATTCTCCAAATCCCACTCCTTGTGCCAAATCGTCAGACCTTCATGGGCAGTAATTCCAACTCAAGAGAATACGTTGCCCGCTTCCATTCGGGTCTCATGGAATGACCATAATTTCGCTCTTACATTTAAAAGTTCTTGCAATACCTTTGGGATCACGCTTTGATATACAGTCATTTTGGCCCCTTGAAGGTGAGAAATCTACTAGGCCAAAAAAGGTGCGCCAGCACTGGTGCTGGAATGCTCCCTGTGATCCACTAATACGCACAATCACTAACAGACAGCGCCGGAGAAGCTTCTCTTACTGCAAGTATAGGTTGAGATTTTTTTAACAACTAATTACCCCAAGACGGCTGCTTTCTTTCTGGACATGGGCAGGAAGGTACCCGTCAACAACGATGTCTATTTAAACTAAAATCGTAATGGCAGGATTTCCCCATATTATTGAATCTAAGTGCCAAACTGGCCGCTTCTAGATCTGATGCCCCGCGCGCTCAAACTTAGTCACACTATGGTATATAAAAAAATGGTCGTGACTGTCATAAATAAACGTGATTATTACCAAAACCGCTAATACGTATCGCGCTTGACCTCAACAACCTGATCACCGAGCGCAGCCTCGAGGCCTTCCTCCATCATCAGGCCGCTGTGCGTGTTCAGCAGGTCCTCGTCCGGTAACACGCCTCTGTCAAGCATCGTCTCCTCCGCTGGCCAAAACCGGCAGAGCAGGTAATACGACAGCATGGCCGAGCCGCACCCGTAAAAATAGCCCAAATCGTACAGATGCTGGACGCCTACCGAGACTGTGATGGACGAGTTGACGGTCGGGATGAAGCCGGGCAGGAGCGGGACCCAGCCGATGAAGAACGCGACGAACGCGCGCCAGTTCGTGCCCCATTTGTTGTAGCGGTAGATGCCATGCTTGTTGTAGAGTTCCCACACGTCGTACTTTTGCTTGTGCACGAAGTAGAAATCGGACAGCAGGATGCCGGCGATCGGACCAAGCCAGACAGCGTAGCCAGCCATGAAGCTGATGAACGCTGGTGCGCTAGTGAGAATGTTCCACGGCGTGAGGGCCCAGGAGCCGAGGAAGGCGACGATGATCTGGCCGCGGCGAATGTTGATGTACCGCGGGAACAGACAGTTGAGGTCGTTGGCGGCCGAGACCGAGTTTGCCGCGATGTTGACGCCGATCTGGGAAATCAGGAAGAAGAAGGCACAGAAGAAGGCGGCCGCGCGACCGCCGCGCGAAGTCCAGTGGTCGATGAGCAGGAGCGGGTCCCACAGAATTTTGCCGTACAGGATGTCGGATCCGGCGGCGACTACGACGCCAAAGAATGTTACGAGCGCGCCCGTGGCCGGCAGCACGAACGCGGTGATGTACGCGGCCCTGTCGTTGACAGCGTACCGGGTGAAGTCCGGCACATTGATAGCAAGCGTCGACCAGGATCCAATATTGGCGTACAGGCCATTGAGGAAAGTCCACGCGAGAGCCGACCCGTGTAGAGTTGTTTTCTGGGTCCAGAGCGAGGTCTGTGAGACGCCGACGGTATGGATGACCCAGCCTATGATGGCGAACCCGACGATGGGCGTCGTAATAGCTTTGACAAGGAACAGCCACTTGAGGTGGTGCATGGGGATGTAGTGCATTGGCAGCACGATGACGAAGTAGACCACGTACGCGGTCATAAACTGCGTGTCGATGTTGGCCGACACCGGCAGTGTGTTCTTGACATTGTGGAACGACGGCCAGATGGCGTAGATCATGGACCGCACGCACTCGGCGCCGGTGTACGCATTGATGCCGTACCAGAAAATACCGACGACCATGCGCATGACGATCATGAGATAACTGAAGTAGAAACCAAACGATGCGCGAGCCTGGACGGAGAAGTTAATGTGGTAGCGCGAGCCGACGACACCGTTGAAAACAATGACAAGGCCAATGATAAACTGAGCAACGACGACACAAACGAGCGAGTCCCGCCATGACATGCCAATTTGCATCAACGACGCGGCATTGCGGAAGCCGCTGGGAGAAAAGTTGTCGGATATCCAGTACATGACGAAGTTGTATGTGCGCCATGTCCGGCGCTGGGGTGGTACGGGGTCGAGGTCTGACTAGTCAGTAAGTGTCCGACGGACAAATTTGGCAAAAACAAATTGGTGAAAACATACCAGCATTCGACCGACGGATGGCGTCCGCGGAATTGAGCTGGATCCGGTTTTGGACCTTGGACCAGAAGCCAGCGGGAGCCTGGAAGTCCCCGTTCGACTCCGAGGCCGAATTCTTGACCATTTTCTTGCGTAGCGAGCAACCGCGGTATCCGACGTCAGAGGACACTTGCGGGCCAGCGTACTATAATATATACAAAAATGAACCGCGGCCGGGGAACTCACGGACTTGGCCGCCTTGACGAGCGGAGTCTGGGTTTCGTGTGGGACAGTCCCGTGGCGTGAGTTAGCTCAAGCTTGACTGAGTGATAAGAAAGAGTTTTTTCTGTGTCTGTCTCGGGAGTGACTACGGCCAGCTGAAGCTGTGTGGGGGAAGTATCCAGACAGTCGTAGACGAAAAATCTGCGCAGTGCTTATCTACCCTAAAGTGTCTGCATGTACCGCAACGATACGGTTTAGAATGGTTCCCTTTTCACGACAATCTACTAGGGAAAGTGATTGCGAGGGAACCGCACAGTGTCTCCCAGATTATCAGCCGATGGATATGCGGTATTAACAAATCGTCCCGTTAAGCTTTAGCGCCAACCAGATGTGCTTGATTTAAGAACGTGCAAACGCCCTCCGTCACGTGTTTGGCCCGGGCTGTCCAATCTACTCAAGCAACTCGACATCGTGAAATCATGAGAGCCACAAACGAACGCTATTAAGAAAACGCATAAAATTTGGACATCCTAATCATGTAAATATGTAGCGAGCATTCGGACACAGCTAGGTTGCAGAAGAAGAACTGTGTTGCACGGCACGATGGCTGCCAAAGATAAGGTTTAGAGTGTTTTTTTCTTAAGGCAAACGCACTGCGTTGTACAGGGCTATTTCCCAAACTACAAAACAATGTTCAAGATCAACTAACTAAGCAATAAGATGCACTCCCCGACAGATATACACACCAAGAGGAAAAATAACCAGCACAAATCCAAAATAAATCAATCCTTGCTCTGCTTGACATACTCGTCGCCGAGGGCGGCCTCGATGCCTTCCTCCATGTCGTCTCCACTATGGCCATCAATAACGTCGGCGTCCGGTAAGACTGCCCGCGCGAGCATGGTTTCAGTCGCCGGCCAGAACCTGCACAGGACGTAGTACGACAATGCGGCCGCGCCGACGCCATAAAAGTACCCGAGGTAGTAGAGGTGGGTTGCTCCGGTCGAGACCGTGATGGACGAGTTGACGGTCGGGATGAAGCCGGGCAGGAGCGGGACCCAGCCGATGAAGAACGCGACGAACGCGCGCCAGTTCGTGCCCCATTTGTTGTAGCGGTAGATGCCATGCTTGTTGTAGAGTTCCCACACGTCGTACTTTTGCTTGTGCACGAGGTAGAAGTCGGACAGCAGGACGCCGGCCATGGGACCGAGCCAGACCGAGTACCCAGACATGAAGCTGATGAAAGCCGGCGCGCCGGTGAGAATGTTCCACGGCGTGAGGGCCCAGGAGCCGATGAACGCGACGATGATCTGGCCGCGGCGAATGTTGATGTACCGGGGGAACAGACAGTTGAGGTCGTTGGCGGCCGAGATCGAGTTTGCCGCAATGTTGACGCCGATCTGAGCGATGAGGAAGAAGAAGGCGCAGAAGAAGGCGGCCGCGCGACCACCTGACGATGTCCAGTTGTCGATGAGCAGGAGCGGGTCCCACAGAATTTGGCCGTACAGAATGTTCGAACCTGCGGCCGAAACGACGCCAAAGAAGGTAATCAGACAGCCGGTGGCGGGAAGCACCAGCGCCGTGATGTACGCGGACTTGTCGTTGGCCGCGTATCGGGTGAAGTCAGGCACGTTGACGGCCAAGGTCGACCAGGTGCCGATGTTGGCGTACAACCCCGAGAGGAAAGTCCAAGCGAGCGTGGATCCGTGGAGAGTAGTCTCCTGAGTCCAGAGCGACGTGTTCGATACGCCGACCTTGTGGATGACCCATCCCATGATGGCGAAGCCGACAATCGGCGTCGTGATCGACTTGATCGTGAACAGCCACTTGAGGTGGTGCATGGGGATGTAGTGCATCGGCAGGACGATAATGAAGTATACCACATACGCGGTCATCATCTGGGTGTCGATATTAGCCGACACCGGCAGTGTGTTCTTGACATTGTGGAACGACGGCCAGATGGCGTAGATCATGGACCGCACGCACTCGGCACCGGTATAGGCCTGGATGCCGTACCAGAAAATGCCGACAATCATGCGCATGATGATCATGAGGTAGCTGAAGTAGTAGCCAAACGACGCGCGGGATTGGATCGAGAAGTTGATGTGGTATCGCGAGCCGACGACACCGTTGAGGACGATGACGACGCCGATGATGAATTGCGCGACGGTGATACACACGAGCGAGTCGCGCCACGACAGGCCAATTGCCATAAGTGAGGCGGCATTGCGGAAGCCGGAGGGCGAGAAGTTATCGGAGATCCAGTACATGACGAAATTGTGCGTTCGCCATGTGCGGCGGTGGGGTGGCACGGGATCCAGATCTGATTGTTCATTGTCAGCAGAGTGCAGGCACAGATAAACCAGATACTGGACTCACCAGCGTTGGACCGACGCTGGTCATCGACGGAGGACAATTCAAGCCTCTTGGTGATGCGTGACCACGCGCTCGGGCGAGCAATGTCCATCGCGGTGGACTCGGCCGGGGAAGACGTCTTCTCAGAGGGCATACTTGCAAATGTCAATGTCGGACTCTAGAAAAGCAAGTCCGGAGGCAACGAACCTGCATCTTTATTCAAGAACGGCGTATCTAGTCACCCGGAAGAAATTTTGCAGGTGCTGACGGAGTCATCATGTGTCAAGTCCATTGCGCCTCTGCCCTTGGCACTCCGATGGAAAATAAAGAGCGGCACATCGACAAAACATTAACAAAATTTTCAATATTTGACTCTCGAAAGGCAGGCCGAGCCCTTAGGGGCCATTCTCACGGCCGGCGCGTCGGGCGGCGTCGGGGCGTTGAGCCTTATCGCGAGGCGTTTGTAGCTCCCTGTACCTTGGCGCAGGGTTAGGTCTATTATACTATCGTGGGGCCTTGTGTACAGACGTTGGCACTGTTCGGACTATGACCATGGCCCGGGCCGCAATGAATTGTGGCGGCAGGCAAAATGTGCCATGGCTCGATACGATAACACTACTGCAACTCAGGCCAGGCCGGACACGTCCGGTGGTCGACGCCACACAATGGAGCGAACATCTGGAACATAGCTAACGATGCACAGAGTCGGCTGGGTTCGATGTGGCTCGTGTGGCACCGGGGACTCGCGAGCGAGTGCAGTTAAGCGCGAACAACCACAGGCCGTCCTTCCTTCGAACGACTCTATTTCTTATTTGTATCGTTCAACTGACACTCGGGTGGATATCGATGTGCTTAACAAGGAGAGACTACCAAACTCTGATCGCCACTCGATCAGTAAGAAGACAAATAAGGTTTGCACCGCGGGAAATTTATTCTATATCAGTGCACATTGCCTAGAGTTGAACAAAGTTTGGTACTGCCAGTATGACGTCGTCCGCGACTCGGCGGTCGAGTCAATAATAAGTTCATTTATCGATTCCGTTTATGAGCTGATAACAGATGCGGATTGGGCACGTAAATATAACGACCAAGATTATATATGTGGACAAGCCCGCGCCGCGATTCAATTCTCTGTTATTCGCCCGTTGGACTTTTATTCACAATATTGCATATTCGAGTGTCGAATCTGCACCTGTTAATGGTGTTTGGGATTTACTATGAGTTATCGGAATGCACAAAGTTGGTCACCGTCATCAACCCCTGGTGGTCCCCGGTGAAATATTCACGACTACACTTCACCAATGAAACCTTGATTACATGCAATCACATTAGCTAAGTTACCGAAGTGTTCGATTCAAAATATTCATCTCTTTTCCCAGAACCTGCAATAATAGCCCACTCATGTAGCTCAGTCTCCGATTTTGCCCAGACAATCGGGGGTAGGGTATACGGGCTCTGTTGCGTCAGTTTGTATCGACTCTGAAGTCAATGCTTCAACGTTGAGGTCACCCTTGGATGTCTCCTCCAGCACTAACGTTTCCGGGTTATAAGATGGAGCCAGCCAAGGAGGGGGAATGCACAAAATGTTACAAAATATTAGTAACTATGATTTACGAATAATATATAACGTTTTGTTTGTATTCGCAGTCGTAAGTACTTAACCCATTAGTTGCGGCCATCACAGTGGTGGGGCAAAAAACCACGGTCTAGATTGAAACATATCATATCTAGTTGGATGCGATAGTAAGCTCCAGCTTTAGTCACACAAAATAGTTTTGAACTGTCAAGGATTCCGAACAATCATACCACTCGCACTCGTTCTGGTTTCTGAATCTTCCTTCCTGTTTCTGATTTTTGATAATGTCCGCCAAGTATGATCTAGAAGGCTACCTATCTGCAGCTGACGATCGCGTTGGTCTGGCATAACGTCACGCAGCAACATATATTGAGCAAGCTGGGAGAGAACCGCAGATATCGCAAACTTGCCTCGCGACACAAGATCAACTTCCTTCGCCAGCGCATTCCAAAATACGAAACTGAGGAGCATTGTCAGCGCCTCGCTGTCGCCTGACACAAAAGTCGAGGTGGCAGCTACTCGAGAAGAGACTGAAGAGTACGATCAAGCGGTTCAGATTCTCGAGCTTGAAGATGAGAGAGCTACCGAACTAGTTTACGAGTCTGTATCCGTATCCTTTCTGACCATATGCTTGAAGGTATCCTCAACTTGTTGTACGACAGTGCGAGAATAGTTGTCATTGTCGTGGCTACGCCAACTCGTCTTCACGGTGCGAAAGGACTAGATTCTGCGGCAGTATCTGATGACAATGACACCACACAACCACGCTAGGACCAGTGCACAACAAGGTCTCGGGATAGTGTTCTGTTCTTACCAGAGGACGATGGCGACATGTCAATGATTGCTGTTTCGCAGCCGGACGAATGTCTGCGAAGAGCCATCTCGTGGTGTGTGTGCATTGCACTGTCGTCTCGGCATTGCTATGTGCATTGCATGAGGAGAAACCGGGTCAACCTCTTCCCGTGCTCTACTACAAGTCGACATCAGCACAAGTGCAGCCAAATACGTATCGTTCCCCGCAAGAGGAGCTTTTCTGCCCACGACTCTCTCGTCTGCCGTACTCGATCATTTGTGTGTAATATAGAAGGCTGAGTGGAATACGGTAGCTAACTTACAAATGATGGACAGTGATCAGACAGAGTCGGTTGTGGGCGGTGGTGTGCCACCTAATCTGCACCAGATTGTACGAGGAGACTGTATTCATATACACGTACTTGAGGACGGTGTTGTGGCAGCCAGGCCGTTGAATTTTTTTTAACCGCCTCGCGTTGTTGTGAACAGCACCTGGACGCTTGCAACATAGGCTCAAGTTGGAGCTGAATTCGCACGGACGAGCGTAAAATTTTCTGTCTTCTTTGCCGCCCTGTGCTTGTTATTGCAGAATGGCTCTAATGTCCGTAGTTTTCGCGATCGTTTGTGCGTTCTTTGTCGTTGTAAATAAGTCTTTGATTATAAATTCTAATTCATCCATTTCAGGTAAGTTAGCCTATTTGCGATGGTCTGCTGAGTCGCGCTGGTCTAGCGCCTCTGTGGCAAACTGGACGGATCCGTGTCCTCGCATGATATTTAATATTATCGCCAGATGCAGTCTCAACCGGCGGATTTACTGCCATGCAAAAAAATACCCAAGTATTTGAGGATATATTCTATAAAAACCTGTGCCAAATCTAACTTCTACTAAATATATACAAAAACTTAGAATTTGTCGTCCTTGTCAACAACAACTTCGTCGCCGAGGGCGGCCTCGATGCCTTCCTCCATGTCGTCTCCACTATGGCCATCAATAACGTCGGCGTCCGGTAAGACTGCCCGCGCGAGCATGGTTTCAGTCGCCGGCCAGAACCGGCACAGGACGTAGTACGACAATGCGGCCGCGCCGACGCCATAAAAGTATCCGAGGTAGTAGAGGTGGGTTGCTCCGGCCGAGACCTTGATGGACGAGTTGACGGTCGGGATGAAGCCGGGCAGGAGCGGGACCCAGCCGACGAAGAACGCGACGAACGCACGCCAGTTCGTGCCCCATTTGTTGTAGCGGTAGATGCCGTGCTTGTTGTAGAGTTCCCACACGTCGTACTTTTTCTTGTGCACGAGATAGAAATCGGACAGCAGGATGCCGGCAATGGGACCGAGCCAGACCGAGTAGCCAGACATGAAGCTGATGAAAGCCGGCGCGCCGGTGAGAATGTTCCACGGCGTGAGGGCCCAGGAGCCGAGGAAGGCGACGATGATCTGGCCGCGGCGAATGTTGATGTACCGCGGGAAGAGACAGTTGAGGTCGTTGGCGGCCGAGATCGAGTTTGCGGCAATGTTGACGCCAATCTGGGAGATAAGGAAGAAGAAGGCGCAGAAGAAGGCGGCCGCACGGCCGCCTGGCGATGTCCAATTGTCGATGAGCTGGAGCGGGTCCCACAGGATTTTGCCGTACAGAATGTTCGAACCGGCAGCCGAAACGACGCCAAAGAAAGTGATGAGGCAGCCGGTGGCCGGAAGCACAAATGCAGTGACGAAAGCCGACTTGTCGTTGACCGCGTACCGGGTGAAATCGGGCACGTTGACGGCCAGGGTCGACCAGGTGCCGATGTTGGCGTACAGTCCAGACAGGAACGTCCAGGCGAGCGTGGAACCATGGAGAGTAGTTTTCTGAGTCCAGAGCGACGTGTTCGATACGCCGACCTTGTGGATGACCCATCCCATGATGGCGAAGCCGACAATCGGCGTCGTGATCGACTTGATCGTGAAAAGCCACTTGAGGTGGTGCATGGGGATATAGTGCATCGGCAGGATGAGAATGAAGTATACCACATATGCGGTCATCATCTGGGTGTCGATGTTGGCCGACACCGGCAGTGTGTTCTTGACATTGTGGAACGACGGCCAGATGGCGTAGATAATGGACCGCACGCACTCGGCACCGGTGTAGGCCTGGATGCCGTACCAGAAAATGCCGACAATCATGCGCATGATGACCATGAGGTAGCTGAAGTAGTAGCCAAACGACGCGCGGGATTGGATCGAGAAGTTGATGTGGTAGCGCGAGCCGACGACACCGTTGAGGACGATGACGACGCCGACGATGAATTGCGCGATGGTGATACACACGAGCGAGTCGCGCCACGACAGGCCAATATCCATAAGCGAGGCAGCATTGCGGAAGCCGGAGGGCGAGAAGTTATCGGAAATCCAGTACATGACGAAGTTGTGGGTTCTCCATGTCCGACGCTGGGGCGGCACGGGGTCCAGATCTGATTGTTCATAGTCAGTACGAGTCAAAAGAGGTCAGCCAAAGTACTGCTGCTCACCAGCATTGGACCGGCGAATGGCGTCGACAGAGGACAGTTCGAGCCGGCTGTTTATTTTGGACCAGATGCTGGGCCGAGCAAGCTCGGCCGAGGTATCAGACGGAGAGTTTTTCTCGGAGGACATGTCGCAGGATGGAGGAAGACTGACTGCCGAGAGCTGGGCGCTGCCATGGCCCGGTTAAGTACTCGGCAGGAGCAGCGGCGCACGAGCCCGTTGTGACAGACGAGTCATAGAGAGTTCCTGATAACAGGAAGCAGCATGCGTGATAGTGCGCACTTGACTATCTTGCTGGAAACAGGAGTTTTTTTGGTTCCGCAGTAGCTCAAATGTACCGCTTGTTCGTAGTTCTGGGACAGCACTAAACTGGTGAGCGCAGTACAGACACCGGCGGCCAAAACCGCGCAGATTAGCACCGTGCACGTGGCCCACAAGTTGTACCGCTCGCAAGCAGTTCGGAGATACTTTTTTGCTACGACGACTTAAAGTGATTGACATTGCCGGGTATCGGATCAATGTGTCCCCACGATCAGGTTAGCCGGAAAGTGCGCTGTGGCCTGTAGTCTGCTCATGAGCCCGATCCTAATAAGGCGACCAATTTCAGGACTTCGACTGAACAGACAGACAGCACAGAGGCCTGGATGATGCTGCAATGATGGCCCCGTGGCGTTTGCTGGGCGTTTGCCTGGCGTTTTCTGGCGCCGTTGTCAGTGAGCGCCACCGCAATACTATGTGTGTCTTGCCAAGGGGAGGCGGTGGTGGAGCCACTGGCGAGATCAACTATGCACTTGCATTCACTATAAGTTACAACATGCTGCTTTACTGGGCTGGCGTGTTTGAGAGCTATCTATAGGTAATCGAGAGCAAGCGCAGAACTAAGCGTTGGCCGTTTCGAGCTTATCAATGGGAATGCGCTTATCAGTGGCAGAAATCTTATGATAGCGCGCGGCACGATTGTGCCTCAACTCAATCGAGTCGCGTGCGTTTCTGCTCGGCTTTGTCCGAACAAACTCTCGTAAGCCTTAGCGGTGATAGGAAGAAGGGACTAAAGATTAGTTGACCAGCGTCTGTTCTCGAGTCATTCGCGCATGCACTTGAATTGTTCTGCCTCATCCTCGTCGTCATCGGTGCTCCGAAGTAGTACTATGATATCCTCTATAACGAATCTCCGTATAACGAAGTCCTCGAGATAACGAATCCCACACAATGTCTGAACTAAAACCTCATACAAAATTGGTTATTCTCGATACAGCCAAATTCGTTACCTTCGTATGTCGGCGCCACACAAATTTCGTTGTATCAAGGGTCCTGGGTCTCTGAAATGTTCTGGCCGAAAAGCCATCTCAAACAGTCAGAGGCGCTTCGCTTCGTCGGGGACTGACCCTAACCCTGCCCCTTCCGGAAATAGTGGATCTCCGAGGCAATCGAGGCTCTATATAAGCTTCGTTTTCATAAAGAGCAGCAGAACGATGGAAATCCGGCGCTTATTAATGACCTTGTTAAGCATGAGAAGCTAGAATAGAATGCTTAGTGGACAGCAGCAGCAGAATATTAGAGTATATTTTTCATAATAAAAATGGTGTCCTTGATATAACGAACTGAAAATTCGAGCGAGCTTTAGACTAACGTTGCTATAACTAACATTATTACTATATAATGACCATTCGATATATTGCTCTGCGCTCTTAGCAAGCACAATGATTTTGTCCCAAAACCGCTTCTACTTTTTCGACTCCAAATACTTCTTAATGCCCTTCGTAACCAGCTCATGATCCATCTGATGCGGCAGCCCGCTGACCGCAACAACCCCAACCGGGTACGCAACGCCTTTGACTCGCAACGGAAACCCGCCGCCGACCCCGACATACTCGGTCTCGGGCAACAAAAACTTTTCGTTAAAGTCTTTACCGACGGCCATGCACGACGACCCCATGAAGATGCTGGCCCGGCCGAACCGAGTGACAGTGTTGACCTTGCGCTGGATCCACCCGTAGTTGTCCGCGTTCGTGCCGTCCTGGGCACAGTAGAACTGCAGGTTGCCGTTGATCGACACGTGCACGACGACAGCACGCACGCCCGGCGCGTCCGGCGCCTTAGCCTTGGGCGACTCGGCCAGAATCGCGAGCCCGAGAGCAAGCGCGTCCGACGCGTTGAACGAACTGAACTCAAGCTCGGCTTCTTGCTCGCCCAGTTTGGCCAGAAATGGCTTTGACACGGCCGACTCGGTCGGAGTTTTGTCGAACGGGTAAAACAGTTCGAGGAATTCTGGCATCTCGATTGTCTGAAGTAATTGACTGTCGGCGACTGGCAATTGTCGATTCGAAGTAAAGACAACTAAGTGGCAGTCAAGTTGGTGGTTTCGTAGCATCGACGCAGCCGTGCGGCGCGGACGCTGAGTAACACTTTTGGCTGCGCGCTTACGCTCTAACTGACTATGGCAATCGTCCCGCAACACTGTAGCTGTGTCGTTCGCGATACCATATTAGAGACCGATGCTCCCTCTATCCGATCCGGAGAGGGCAGTACTGACGAAGGGTTTCATTCGCAGGTCGACGTCCCTTACGATGTCCCTTATAAACCCACCGTTATTCTTCGTACCGCAAAAAGGATAAGTCGCTGACCTGTGATCGATTATCGCAAGCTCAATCAGGTTACCGTGAAGAATGGATACCCCTTACCTTCGATTTCAGAACTATTGGATCGGGTGCGGGGAGCAAAAGTCTTCTCTCGGTTGGATCTCCGTGGTGCTTATAATCTCGTTCGGATCGCGGGAGGGGCATGAATGGGAAACGTCCTTCTCGACGCGATTTGGACGATTCGAGTATTTGGTAATGCCATTCGGTCTGACAAATGCTCCGGCCACATTCCAAAACTTGATGAATAGTGTCGCCATTCCAATATGGCTTCGACGATCGCCAACAATTCTTGATCGTGAACGTGGTAATGGCGTTCCGGGGCTGTCAACGACCAACTATAGTACGCAATTGGATGGATACATTAATACATTACATTACGACAGCCAAATCGAAGCGCCCGTACTCAAGTTGACTCAAGTCCCTAACAGCCATTTCAGACGTTACATACAGCTTAGAATCGACATCTGTTTTGAAGATATATATGTTTCGTTTAATATAACCCAATAAGATTAATCGTCCTCTGACATAGACAGCTCATTGGTCATTTGATATGGCCTATAATGCATTCATCCATTCTGTTATCTGGCAGCCATCCGAGTTAGACTCTAGCACTCTCCTGCTGAACCATCCTCGCTGTCGTTCCACTACTACGACTTTGTCATCTGAATCACACTGCAAAATATTCATCTTTCCTGCCAATCGTTTTGAATAGAAGAGCATCCGGAAAGCTCTATACTCGCCCATAAGACAGTCTGTTAAGCACATAATTTATATAGACTGTCTGACTACTATATTACCAGTCTCTACAACGAGACAAAAAAGTACTATTAGATAATTATGACTGAAGATCGATTGCTCACCTGATTTTGAGCTCTCCATTGCCATGACCCATGTGCGGGGTAGCCGTCACTGGCATGAAGATGTCAGAGCTACTGTAATTCAAAATGTTGCTAGTGTAAATGGAGGTTTGCGCAAAAATTGCTGTTCTGGGAAAAGCTTTCGGATCCGAATTCGTCCTGCGTAATTGTGAGAATGCACGGGTGTGCTTGGACACTACTGTAACTACTATTTTTTGCCCCTGAAATATGTCAAGTGCGATTATCGTGTGTTATGACGGGGGTGCTCCCGACAAATGAGTACACTGTCCGTCACCGGCTCTGCAACCAACGCTTCCTACGGCCTGGGTGCCTCTTACTGACTGTCTGGCTAGCAATGTCATTTCGCGTATGCTCTCTTGATCACCTGGTGCTCACGGTACGGTCGATCCCGGCTACGATCGAATTTTACACCCGCCATCTCGGCATGACGGCCGAGACTTTCACTTCGCCATCCGACCCGACAGTCCAACGCCATGCGCTTCTGTTTGGCCCTCACAAGATCAATCTCCACCAAGTCGGTCGGGAGTTCGAGCCAAAAGCCGAGCGCCCCACACCTGGGTCAGCAGATCTGTGTCTCTTGACCGTTACGCCTTTGCAGCAGGCACGCGAGCAGGTCCTCGCTGGAGGCATCGAAGTGTTGGAGGAAGGAAAGATCCTCGATCGAACCGGTGCCCGAGGTCGAATCAAAAGTTTCTACATTAGTGACCCCGATGGCAATCTGATCGAGTATGTTTGCGTGTGTCGTTGACAGCATAATTTGCTAACCGGTTCTTCAGGATCTCGACTTACGCGTAGGATGAGGCCACTTGTCGTTTACTGATTCTGGAAACCTTAGGTCCCCGACAGTAACTAAACCTTGACCTAGTACCCCAGACTTGTCACGAGCCCCAGTCAGCAAAAGATTCTGGATTAGTGGTACGCTCGCAAAGTCTCAATCACGAGTATACAATATTACTTGCGAGAGTGCTTTAGTAGACTGCCTCCTAGTAGTTGGGTCAATGTTACGGTTTTAATCGTTCACGACGCTTTGCGTCCGTCCATATGTTCGCTGGAAACAGCATAAGTTTTGTCTAAATCGGGCTGGACTTTGCAAGCCGATTTCCTTGTTACTGTGCAACGACACACCGACACGCAGTTATTAATCGCGACACACTAGAAGTAGTAGTTTAGTTGCTAGGCAATAACCCATGGCAGGCGCCCGTTCCGTCACACACAACGATTTGCAGGTAAATCTTCGGTCACACACAACGATTTGTAAGTAATCTTGTTTACTGACAAGCTACTGTAAGCAATCACTCCCACGATCTAACAACACGCTTGACATATCAAATCGTGCAATTCAATATAAGGGCTTAACCATATTTAGCACCACGGCGCGACTAGAAAATAAAACATATCGTCGAATAATTTAGCTTAGCTAAATGGTGGCCTTGACCCTCTTTGCCTATTAGACAAATACGGGAGGCCATTTGGTTAGATACTATTCACCATTAATATGGCGACTCCAAACCATTTCCGAGTCATCATATTTTGTCAAGCGTGTCTAGACCAAAATCCGAGCCAACGCCATCGTCGGCAGAACCCGTGTGAGAATGTCAGGCACCAAGACCAACGTCCTGCAAGTCTGGTCTAGGAGACGCGGCGCACAGTGGGACATAGTATATGTTGTGAATGAATGTCTGTCTCGTCGCCTTCTATTGCTTCCTCTGATCTACGACGCAAGGTATAGGACGGCGTAATTCCACTGCAGATAGTTCTGGCGCCGAATGAATGCGGTGTACTAGAGATCCTCAACGTGCCGCCACGATTTATTTTATCGTTCATATTTAATATTATACCAGTATTCTCACTATAACTGAATCATCATTATTAATACATGTCTGTACTCTCATTAACAGGTGACTGTTCACTTATTATTCCGCTAGCGCCTATCGTGGTTACACCTGCGCCTATGTATCGCCCTGACCTCGCAAGCGGTATATGTTCTAGCTGGAACAACATAGCAGCGTGGTGCAGGTACATCCATACTGTCAACTTATATCGACTTCCGTTGAATGCTTTGATCGATGCATATGATGATGCCTTACTAATACATTGTGCTGTCTCTGATCTTTGAAGATCAGAACTATGAATTACCAGGTATGTCTTGTCGTAACAATGGCATATGCTCTGACAAAGTATCATACTCTGATATCCCGAGTCTGATGCTATTCTCCAGATCACTTTCGTACATTGTGTTTGATTCTATAGCTATCGAAAACCTGATGCCCACCTTCCACGTGCAGAATGTTAACCGGTTGTCTGGGCTGCCACGACTGAAATTCAATTCCCGTATCTCGTATGGTTGTATAAGTAGTTCAGCACTCGCCTGCATTGTATAATTATAGTCTGCTCCGCAACGTTCAATACATTCCAAGAACATCCGCAACGCTTGGGGATTGGTGAGGTTATGACGGGCCACCTGCCTTCCTAATGACAATGCAGCCACAGAGTAATACATGAACATCTTAATCCACATTATATTAGCTATGTTGGTGTCTGTATTACCAATACCCTAAATAATTACACTGTTAGATATAGCTAACCGGTGAAACACCGAGTAAACCAAGTACCTGTAAATATAATATAAAAGTTATTAGACAATTAATATCAATAACTTAGCCACTATCTCAGCAACAGTTAGGTTCTGTGAAGCGCTTGAATGTTATGCCACTGGGATATACGATCGTGTGGATGGTCCACATCCTGTGCAGCAACCTGCATTTTAAGAGCCACACATTTACCTTCGTAATTGCTGTGGCGCGCGTTGAGGCTCGCTCCTTCTCGGTCTTCCGAGTTGCATGACTCTTGTCAAAAACGAGTGTCAGTCCAGATACTCCCTGGTGCACTGCGCGGATCTGACAATTATCCGGAATATTTTATCCGGGGATTGTTTCAACGTCTCAATTTCAATTCGTTGGCATTGGTAGTGTCTGTCCTATTACCTAATCGATATAGCTAGTGCCGTTTTTGTAAGAAAAGCGGGAGCCGACAAAACACACAAAACACACACGCTGGTGCACTGCGGGCTGTCTTACACACACAGCAATGGGCTGTCTATGTACACAGCTGATTGACAGCCTCAGATCGTGACAGATACTTTCAGTTTTTTTCCTCTGTCTCTCAACGTGTAATATCCCAGCATATGCATGCCTTCCCGCACAAGGCGCACACTGACAATGGAGTAGTTTGTCGGCGCGAATACTCGTCATGGGAATCTCGTCCCAGTCTGGCCAGTCGTAAATTTACGTCGAGTGAATTTTTAGTTTGAAACTACCGGCCCGTACACAAGGGCCCCAGAACACGCGCCCTCTAGTCTCCGACACTTGCCCCGCCTGCCAACAAGAAGTCCCTCGTGATCATAAAATCTTTGCTTAATAGAAGTTCTTCGCTCCAGTGCTGCATATTAAGATAATATGGACGAAAGATAACTGCCATCTAAAAAGACCGGGGGTTGGCAAGCTTTGGGGCGAGTTTGCGCGCGTGATTTGTTTACTTCACCTGCCTGCAGCTGCTCTGAGACAGGGGCAATGGAATTAATTGCACTGGCAATACATTTGCAAGTGACAGCGACACTGTCGAATGTGCTCTTGATAGGTTAATAAATTGTCGAATGTGAGCTAACTGTCTGCACAAGGTCTGCATAGTCGAAGCGCGGCGAGTTCTTGTCCGGCTCTGGGCAGCATGGGGTTAGGGCGTGCACGGACGCGGCATTCTCAACAAATCAGGCACGTCGATGACTTGCATCACTCATCAGTCACGCGTCTCCTGTTCGTGTCTCGTGGAAGTCGTGTTTGTAACGCTTATCGGCTGCGGCAAAGAATGCAGAGACGAGGAGCTGAGCTCGTCTTCTCGACATTTATTCCCAATGCTGATATCATTGTAGATTGACGCACTGCGGTTCTTTGTTATCGTAACTGAGCCTGCCTGCTTCCCTGGGTTTGGCAGAACCATTGGTTCGTGGTGGAAGCCCGAAAAGCTAGCAAAGCGTACTGCACTGAGTCACTCTTCGATATCTCCGGGCCGCTGGCAAACATTATCTCCGGCTACGTCCAGCCGGCGCTGATCAGTCACTAAACGGACGGGGAGGTTTAGCAGGTTGGCGATGGCTTTTCGCCATTGATGGTGTTATTTCCCTTCCCGTTGCATTCTTTGGTTTCTAGGCTCTACCGGACTATCCCACTACGGGTAAGCTGGCACGCTGGCTCAGCGAGTGGGAACGCGCTCTGGGGTTTGCGCGTATGGGAGCAAGTTGGCCGACGGCCCGCCATAGAATTCCACGCCAAATTCTTCGCATATCTTGTCCCTCCGATGGGTCAGCCCAATTCCAGACTACAGTCTTATTAGTACCACGTAAAGTGCAGAGGTTACTAGATTACGCTTTTTGCTTGCCCGGGACGGCCTAAGCAGTGCTTCCGAAATGCGACGTCTGATTCATCTCAGGCAAACAAAGCAATCACAAACATACATATTGTGATTTGGAAAGTAAATCTATTAGGCCGCCTACCAATTACACCAAAGTCTTCTGTAGATAGTCGTCTACACGCCCGTCGTCATCGACTGCCTGTCCTACCTTTTCAAATCCCATCCATTTGTATAATCGTAATGCCCTCTCATTCTTCGGATTAGCCACAAGACCAAATATTCCGGTATAGTGGCCGTCAATCTCACTCAGTTGCTCGCGAGCATACTTCTCCGCCGCACGCAGCAATTCGACGCCGATCTTTCGCCCGCGGTAGTCTTCGTGTACGAAAAATGAGACTAATATAAAAACCCGCAAATCGTCTGACTTTGCGCCACCCGTGATAACTGATTCCCCGACGTCGATAAATTTTCCGGCTTCTGCTGGTAGAAGCGGACCTATCACGGTCTGCGTCCCGATCCAGTCTTCTCTATATATACTCGCGGCCTCATAAGCGCTTGTGCTTGTCGTAAAAGCAATAAAAGTCGCGCCCTTTGGGTTCTGAAGTCGATCATACCATCTTTGGTCCAGAAACTCAACTTCGTCTTCGTAACGCGATCCGAAGTTGTCTGCGTCGGTTTTGAGAGCGTGCAGTCGCAGTGTCCGATATTTTTCCTTCACGGCGCGAAGTCGGTCAAACTCGGCGAAAACACGAGGAAGAACTTTAATAAATACCGACATCGTAATCTTGGCGCCAGAGAGCCTATGGTCAACTAGGGGGTAGAACTATGGGGTAGATTGGCTTCATAAAAGTATGAACTAAAGTGACTCACACTGCACAGCTGCTGTTTGGACGTATTGACTAAATTGGTCATCAGAATGTAGTCCGCCAGGCTAGTACATAATAAAGCGCAACGCTTCTCACTTCACCATCGTCCGCCATCTGTCTTTCTGCCCATTAATTCTGTATACTGTGTTCTGTGATTGCCGACTAAACTCCTTGGTTCATCGGAATACAGACCATATCTACTCTGCTCGTTCCATTTCAGGGGTATTAGGGTTTTATACGATTAGCATTGTCTTAGGGCTTTCTGTGAACACTGGTCGAACTGAACCGAAGTCAACGAGTGCGGCTTTATACAATGGATAGCGCAACCAATCCGGACACGATATCTATAGATTACTGACTCGAAGAACAATAGCAACAGTTAACTGTTTCGGTCAGTTATCGACTAAGCGACTCTTCTCGAAACTGATGTAGTTATTGTTTCTGTCACATGGCCTGTGAAATGGCGGCGGCCAACGACTTCTGGCCAAGCCCACAGGGATTGCCAAGCAGGTCGTTCTTGATTGCAAATGAAGGTTGGCCAAGAGTGCTTGTTGCCATGAGAAGTGCTTATCGAGTTATGCTCAGGGACGTTACACGGACGGTTTTCGGTTGGGTGGTTTTTTGAGAGCTAGTAGTTCAAGATATAACCTGTCGGGTACAGGTCAGATGTGGTAGCGGGACGTGAAATATTCCTATCGTTGTCTTATCAGGCGGACTAATTTTTTTTCGAACCGCAAGGATGGCGGTTGCCGAGAACGCATTGACCTGGCAGGCCTGGCAGGCCTGGCACACAAGCACAAGTGCATATTTATATCTCTGTCTCTTTCTGGACTTGCTCAACAAGTAGTTGAGTGGGATGGAATACTAGTTGACCACAGGAAGCGTTAAAAGGAGAAAGACAATGGCGGGGCATACAATGGACCGTGCAGAGAGGCTCAGGCCAGAGATTGCCCCGGGACGACGTGCTCGGACGCGACTGATAGCGATTATGCTTGTTTAGAGCGTTCGTAATGAATTGAGCCGTGCACTCGATAAGCCACGTCTCTCGGTTATCCATGTCGGCGATAAGGTCGCCGCCATCGCTGTGAGCCGAACTCTACGGACTATTGTTAAATAATAATTTTCGAATCTTAGTCTGATAGATTTGACGTTATTCATGACGACAAGTATCTGCACCTGAACCAACCGTACCCAGGTCGTCCTAAATCCTCTGGCAGGCATAGGTTGACCATTTTTGCATGTGCCAAGACAATGGACTGCGGCTCTTCAAATACAGATTGCCGCTTTGCGCTGCACTATGCCATAGGTTTGTATCGTATCGATCGATTGACGGTGCAGATGCATATCATACTGTCAATAGCACCTACTGACATGACGCGATTGGCTTACAGGCGCTTGCTAGTGCCTTCTGCCTAACTTTCATACGCAGTTTCGTGATAAGTGTCTTGGCAGATTCGCTAAGACGGACAGCATCTCTCTCAGCTTGACAGTCTGCTGTGGACATAAATAGGTCGCGATGGTCCCCGTCGTAGGTGAATCTTCGCACCAGTGACACTGAAGTACGGCATTGTCGTCTATTCCGTTGAACAACTGGCTTATCATTAGAATGACTTGGTCGGAGAAGCTCAATAAGTGGGTCGGATATAACCGCGAGTACGAGGCTCAGCGATTGGCCGAACTTACCGCCGTCCCAGTTGAGGAACGGCTGGTCCGCTATGCAGATTTTATCGATACTGAAGTGAATTTCGAGCCTAGCAAGGTCGATCTTTTCTTTGGGCAGTTTTGGGATACCTTCAAGAAGCCGCCAAAAGAGAGGAACTATGTTCAGAAGCTCGACTTGTGTATCTTGTGGGTATTCGTACCTATTTTGAATTCTTTATACGTCTAATCAAAAACTCAGGATATACTCCCTGTTGTCATTCTTCGTGAAGACTCTGGACAACTCGAATATAAGCAACGCATTCGTTTCTGGTATGAAAGAAGAGTTGCACCTGTACGGCCAGGAGCGTAACTTATTCACGACATTCTTCAATGTCGGCTCTATCGTCGGCGCTGTTCCATCTCAGATGATTTTAAATCGGATTCGTCCGTCAATTTGGATTCCGTCTTGTGAACTATCCTGGTCTATTATGGTGATGATAATCGCGTCCACCAAAGGCGCCAAACTGGTATTTTGCAATGGTTGTTTTGTATAACCTCCTCAGTCGACTGATTCCAAATGCAAACAGATATATGCGATGCGATTTTTGATGGGCATTACTGAGTCTGTTGCGTATCCAGGATTTGCGTTAGTTCTTGGCTCATGGTATCGACCGGACGAGTTGGCCAAGCGCATGACGATCTACGACGGCGCCTGGGCCATTGCGAATATGTTCTCCGGATATATTCAGGCTGGAGTTTACACATCCATGAACGGCCTTGGTGGCCTTGCCGGATGGCGATGGTTGTTTATTATTGACGGGCTGATTGGCCTCCCTATTGCTCTTTTGGGATACTATGCGATCCCGGACTTCCCAATTAATAGCCGTGCCAAGTGGATGAGCCAGGTGCAGAGAGACTATAGTGTTATTCGAATGGAGGAAGTTGGGCGCAAGCCGCCTCGCAAGCTTACACTTAGCCGTCTGGGTCAGATTATGAAGTCATGGAGACCATATGGTTTCGTTTGGCCATACGTGTGTGTACAATACTGATGTATACTGCGTAAAAGTAGCAGCACTAACCGATAAGTAGTTTCTTCAATATCTGCGACACGTCTTCATACTGGAATTTGTGGCTCAAGTCCCTTAACATCTACACTGTCCAACAGGTCAACTTGATTCCAACAGCCGGTTACGCGTGTGGGCTTGTTTCCGGGTACTTGATCGCAAACCTGTCTGACCGCGCCCGTAAACGATTCCCTTTCCTCATGCTCGCAGTATTTTTCAATTTCCTCGGTAATCTCCTGCTTGCGATCTGGAATGTGCCGTTCGGCGTGAAGATGTTTGCATTTTTCCTACCAGAAATCGGATACCCACTCTGGGGTCTCATGCTCACCTGGGGGGCCGAAACGTTCCAGGACGACGCTGAACTGCGCGGGCTAGCAGTCGCAATGGGCAATACCATGGCTAGCGCAATGGGTGCGTGGTTCCCTCTCGTCGCGTTTCCTACGCCACAAGCACCAGAGTACAAGCTTGGTTATAAGCTTGTAACGGGATTACACGGGCTGGAAGCTTTGGGCCTTGTGTTTTTCTTGGTCATGAGCAAGCGCGAGCTGAAGACCCGCGGAAAAGTATTGAATAAGTTCGGATTGGCTGTCGATATTGAGGATTATATGGATAATGGCACTGACGATATGAGCCTTGAGATGGCGGATGAGGAAGCTGGGAAAAGGGTTTACCAATCGAAAGGGGAAGACGTTGCAGTTACAGTGAAAGACGTTACTGTTACTGAGAAAATTTAATGGGCGGTATCGGTTAGAATAGAATGTAATATTGAGAATAAATCATAGTGAAGGGCTAGTCATATAGGTAACTTTGCAATTTTACCGCGAGTTGAACTTGTCATTGAGGTCAAACGACGACATGCAGCCTCGCCGACGATCATAAAGCGGCGTGCAGGTTAAATGTGTACTGTAGTGCTACAGCTTTAGTGGCGCAGACTAGAGATAGATGAGTCGCCAACTCACTTCGGGAACCTGATCCAAAATTGTCCCTGCAGAATGAACTCGAAACAGCCGCAAGCATTTTAAAAGTAATTACTGCTTTGAATAATATATTTACAATATCTGTGTATCTGTGCCAGTTCCCCCAGACTTTCGGATATCTGCTGGAGTGAGTGTGGTGCGTTGTCTTATCACGCAGCTGTTAGGTGTACAGAATCGGCGATGACGGCCGATGGCGTACAGAATTCGGCGATGAACGCCGATAGGCCGATGTCGCCGCAAATTCGCCTTCGGGCCCCGCGCTGGCCGAGATACTGAAGATTGCTTATTTCTCACAAAACTGACTCGGCCATCAGTAAACGAAAGTTCTCTGCTCGACAGCGAATCCTATCGATTGATATCATTATCATACTGTAAGGGCGGCGCTAACCGGGAACCTATTCGCCGCGCTACAAACGCAAAATAACCGGCAAGTGCTTGCGGTCCCGCCCTCTTGGCTTAACACATTTACTGTGTAGCAACGAAACGCAGGCTGTTAAAGTTTGCAAAGAGTATAGAGAATCTAAGATGGTGATGAGTACCGCTATGGCATGGATGGGCCTGCTAAACTCGCGCTGTCAGCTAATTTGGTTTCTGAACACGGGCACCCATATTCATAGTCCGTTTGATACTCTCATGAGTCCGCATTTATTTTACGTCTGGAATGAACTCGCTCGGAACTGCTCACCAAGGGCGACGGTGACAGGGTGAGCTTCAAATAATCCAATTCATGGAAGTTAGCGCGGGCAACTCGCAAGGTTTCTATCGGGCCTTTTGGAAGACTGAGTCGCGATACGGCGGCGCCTATCAACATCCATGAGACATCCGACGCGCCAGCTTCTTTCACGTAACAGTAAGGTGTCCTAAATTTCCCATGATAATTCATGAACTTCTCATATCTGCGGATACGACCAAGTCCGGCTGTAACTTCGCCGGCGCAGCATATCACGTTTGCAGTCACCGAATGCTGCCGGTCCTACGTTTTCTCGCGGAGCTCAAGGGCCATTATTGGAGACCCATGCTGGCTATCACGAATACGAGCTATCACATGATGGCCGTCCAAGTCCGGCCCTTACGAACGTTCGCTGGGGCTGACGGCTGATTACAGCACTGCCAGCTCGATAGTCACAGAATACCAAGCCGCTCGCAGCCTCGGAAATGTAATCCGCGCCGTGGCAGGTTGGCTGACAAGCTTGCAAGAGGATTAAGCCGTTATCTGAACGTAGCGGTCTTAGCCGCAACTTAAACTTTTTTGACAAGCTGCCTGTAGGCAACATCTACGCGTCTAAAGCAGGCACCCGCGCAAAAGGCCGAAGTTCTAACTGGTGCATTTAGTATGATAAAGGCTTCCAGCTACTAATTATCCCCCTTCTGACATTAAGAATTAAATTGCCCTAGTGGGAACATGGCCCCCATGGCCAGATGGGGCCATCCTCGTGTTGTTACTGAAGCGGCCAGCCCTAACAAGAGAGTGCGCCAGGACAAATGCGGAAGAGATATCTCTCTTCTCTTAGTCATTAATTCCTATAAAGAGCTCTGAGTCAGCCGGCTCAGACAGAGCTATCCTGGATGAGATGCCAGTCACTTTTCAACTTGGATTAAAAAAGCCCAGCCTTCAATCATAAATTATTGAATACCAGATGAAAGTCCGATTCGCCCGGTCATTAGAGTACCCGAGCTTTTTGAAGCCGGACGTTACGGTCCTGGAATAACTAAAAAGCCTGAAGCCGTGGCAGCCAAGAGTTAGTTGCGCATATTTTTTCGCAAGCAACAATTTGCCATATCGGCAGACTTGGTCAATGCTTCGGACCTGGCGCGCTTGGGACGAGATATGCGATAAGGGTACGTTTCAGGTACCGCGGCGGTACCTGAAGGAATAGATGAAAGTCATAGGGTTCAAATTCATGACAAACCGGTTTCCTTCCTATACCGATATGCGCTCCCCTACCGCATACTGCATTTCCCCTGGATTCGTTTGTGCCCTTAAGCTCTGTTCAGATGGTTCTTGGGGCTTATTCGGCATGGCTAGTCGTTTAAGCAAATTTACATTAAACGGACTAAGATTGTAGCTTCTTCATGAAAAGTGGTATCACAATTATTAAAGAGAAGACTGGTATGAAGGCGTCATTCACGTTATGGCTGCACACATTTTCATGTACGGCATATAACAATTCAATTTCCGGTTAACATTTAGTCTTTAATTTTCCATGATTCGACCCTGTGGCAAGTCTCCAGTTGCCGCTTTGTGGAGTCGCTATTCGAACTGGAGCACGATGACGCTCGAGGCCATTGAAGTCGCAACAGTCAAGCAAAGTATTAGATACTGGTCGTCGATAGACTAGTGAATCGCCATAAGGATGGGTATTCAGTTGCTGGACCTGAAATAATCGGGCCCCACTGAACTGCGGCGATAAGCATTTAGGGTTTAGCCGACATGGGACTGCCAACTTTCCAGTTGGTCTTGGACGGATTAGAGCTCTATAGCGCATTACATTCGTGAAAATAAGTTTCCGCTTATAAAGGTGGCATAATGATGACAGGATAAAAGAGTTGATTCGACTGGGTCTCTGAGTTTGCATGAATAGATCGGCTTAAGTCCCACTCAGGCTGGTCACAGATCCAAGATTTGCGGCGTTCTACTTAGGAATCCATTACTCAAGCATCCGCGGATTCAAGTGTTGATAGTGTCTAGGTCTTGCAGGACTGTGCGCATTGCCACAGCGGCTATTCCTGTCTCCGATTGGTACATCAAGGGTACAGTTCGAGGTTCGTACCCTGAGTCCCGCGCATGTGGGGCCACGGACTCTTGATAACGATATCTTAATCGCTCTATCGCTCTCTCCCTGAGTGCAGTCATCGTGAGATTTGGCCTTGACGGCGCTCAGTGCCAGTCTGTTTGGGTTTAGACTCACATGTCTACAGTCTATCTGTGTTGATGGTGTTTAATAGCCCACCGTCTATAAATACCGCGATGTCAGCCCCTCATCAACTGTTTGTCCTCCTGTTGTGTCTCCGGATCTGATACTTTCAGCTTGTCCCAGAAGATATATTCAATTTGTCGCCATGGCTGTTGCTGATATCGAAAAGACCGTCCAGGTCAGCGCTAGTGAGGAGCTTACCGATGATCTTGCTTCACCTAAGCCGGCCCCGACAACGGCCTGGGGAAAGTTCCTCAAGAAAATTGAGCTGAAGTCTAGTAACTCCGAGAGGTTGAGTAATGAGGGTATGTGCTGAATCTATGCACTGTGCAGGGATTGCTTTATTTACTGTGACCTTGCAGATTTGGACCCAGTCCCTTGGGAACGACGAACGTGGCGATGGTACAATCTGGCACTGTACTGGATTTCAGATGCCTTTGCCCCCGGCGGTTGGCGTGCCGCTGCTTCATTGATGAAGATTGGTCTCTCGTGGCGTTGGTCTCTCTTTAACATTGCCCTTGCCAATATCTTAATTGCTATTGTGATTACGTTAAATGCTCATCCTGGTGCGCGATACCATGTGTGCTTTCCCGTATTCTCGCGCGTGCCGTTTGGGTTCTACTTTTCCTACGTGATGGTCTTTATGCGTATGATTACGGGCATTTTCTGGTACGGTATTCAGACGTATACAGGTGCCGAGTGTGTTCGTACGTATTGTTGTATGTTGCTTGTGAGTATTTATGAATCTAATGAGTCTAGGATCCCTACTATTCGCAATTTGGCCATCTTTCCGTAATCTTCCTAACCACCTGCCCGCGTCCGCCAATATTGAAACAAATTTCATGATCAGCTGGTTCATCTATTTCCTGTTGTGTGTTCCTGTACATCTTATTCGTGTTGAGAATACTCGATGGTACTTCATGTTCAAATGCTGTCTCGTTCCTATTTGCGGTTTCGCTATTATGGGATGGGTTGTGCAGGCTGCTGACTCACTCCCGGGTGAGTCTCTGTTTGCTCAGGGAAATACTGTTCACGGTTCGGCGTTCACGTGGGCTTTCATGTCGGCCTTATACTCAAATATGGGTGGTGGCTCTACCTATGCTACTAATGCTTCCGATTATTCTCGTTACACTCGCAAGGAGTACTCTATTCTGTTTCAGCTCTTCGCACTTCCGTTCTCTAATATTCTCATGGCTGTTATGGGTGTCGTGGGTGCTGCCGGTACGCTCAAGGTTTACGGCGAAATTTTGTGGGACCCTCTGTTGTTGATCGACCACTGGACTTCTCGAGGTGGTCGTGCTGCCGCGGCATTCTGCGCTATTGCATTCATTGTCGCGCAGGTCGGTCAGAACATCTCCGCAAACTCCATCGCCGCTGCTAATGACCTTAACGCCATCTTCCCAAAGTATATCAACATTCGACGTGGCCAGATCATTGCTGCCTTGCTTGGTGCTTGGGCTCTCACGCCATGGAACATTCTCACGTCAGCGACTGCTTTCTTGTCGTTCATGTCTGGATACTCGATCTGGCTGTCTTCGATTGCCGGTATCCTGTTTTCCGATTACTGGCTTGTGCACAAATTGAAATATGACGTTCGCGAGCTTTACAATACGCACGGTATTTATAGATACAACAAATGGGGTTTCAACTGGCGCTCTGTGGTGGCTTTCACTTGCGGCTGGGTCCCTCTACTCCCCGGATTCATTAATTCAATTAACCCGAACATCTACGTTGTTGAAGGCATGGTCCGACTCTACTACCTAGGTTTCTTCTACGGCTTCTTCTGTGCTGCTTTGGTCTACTGGGCTTTGTGCCATTTCTTCCCTCAGGAGGAGACGTATGTGGAGGCAGTCTTGCCGCCGGGAAAGCCTTCGGATGAGGAGGAGATAATTGATGGCATTGGATCTGATGTGGTCGGCAGCGATTACGAAATTGAAAAGAAGGCGTAGTTTTGTAACGTTTTGGGTGATATAGAAGCGAATGGCGTTTATGAGTTTTTGGCTGTTGCCTAATTGTATTTGAGTCATTTTTCATGTTTATATTAAAGGAGATTCATGGGGCTTAGACCGACCATTCCTGATTGGGACTAGCGTAGTTTTCAATTTTTGTACCACGGCTGGATGACCAACATGGACGACACCAGCTTGAAGTTATTAACCCGAACCGACGCTTGACTCCTGCTGCCAGGAAATTGGTGCTCGATCTTGTTTGGCATTCGTCTGCATCGTATAACACGATTGCATTAGTTCTAAACACTACACAGGTCCTGTCGCTGCTAGGTAGGAATGTCTAGTGTCTGGCAAGGTAAGTCCACTTGGGTACGAAAGTTGCAAATTAAGCTAGTCCCAAAAAGGAATAGTTATTTAAGCCCCATGATTTTCCTTCTTAAATGGTAACTCACGCATGTATTCAGACTCTGTCGAAGACAATCCACTACAAGGGCTATTTACAACTGGAGAAGATAAGTTCATTGTGCAGTCATTGCAAACAAGTAATAAAATTTCCGATCTATGTCTGTCTTAGCCACCATTGGTCGTCCATCCTAACTTCCAGTGATGAGATTCCATCCATGTACGACTAACTGTAATAAGTACAACCTATTATGAGTACAGAAGGAGACACTCTGAACTCTGACTTTTGCCAAACAGCCACTCCACAGATGTATATGAATGCCGAAAGCAGTCAAGGGAGTTCGTGCTCATCAAGTGAACAATGAGCGATTGTAAACGGACGCAACTGACCGCATGCGATCCTACGACTGCGCAGGCCACCCGTGCTATGAACGGGCGGGAGACTGGAACATATGCTACAGGAAAAGGGAATTTTGCTGGCGAAAAAAATAATTATATATTCAGAAGCGGAAGACGAAAGACTGATCCATCTAGGAGCACTTGTAATGACAGACAGTCGGAGAATAAACGTCTCCAGGGACAATAGGCATTAGACATAGGTGATGACGACACTAGACACTTGTAGGTGACGATATTTTGAAGCAAGTGCGGTGCTGACCTTGATGGACTGTGATCATTCGGATAAACAAGTCCGGAGCCACTGTATAAGATCTCCTTGGGTTCGACGCATCAAGCACTCAGTCGAGATAACAGAGTTGATTGATGAAGGGAATGGTGAATGCTGAGGATACGGCGCGTGAGGCTTGCACGCAAGTTTGGCCGATGCCCAAAACGGCAGTCGGCCAGTCTGGAAACGGCTTGGTCGCGTGAGCCAAAAGGCGATAAGATTGCAAAGTCAACCTTATGTTTGCGGGCAGCACACGTACTATTTAAGGTTTTCATGAACCACGACTAATGCAATATTGGCGCTCGGCGACCGCGTTAGATTGTGCCTGTGCCTGCCACGCTATGCCAAATATGGTTTAGTGCCGAGCTAGTCGCCCCACCGCGCTTACACAGTGCGCGTGTCCGTCGGTCCCCGAACAGGCGTTTGGTACACCGCGTTGCCGACTTGACTTCAGGTTTTCATCGCTTTCACTCGTCCTCGTCCTCGTCCTCGTGCGCCAACTTCAGTCTCGACGCCTCTTCGTACTCTTCGTCCACTCTCCAACATGAAGTTCGGGTCCGCTGTTATTTCTGCGCTCGTGGCCACGTCGGTCGTGTTCGCCGACCTCAACCCCATCGTCGTCAAAGGAAATGGTGGGTTTGTCGTGCGCGGCGCTTCGATAGCAGTTCTGGCTCCGAGACTGTCTAGTTCATGCTAACCGCTACCATAGCCTTTTTCGACTCCGTCACTGGAGACCGTTTCTATATCAAGGGTATGTAGAATTTTTGTTTCGTAGCTTATTCCTGCAATTCCCCGCCCAATTTTCGCAAATGTCGTCGGTTGGCGTCTATGGTGCTGTCTGCAGTCATGCCAGTGTACTAAATATCGCCAGGTGTCGACTATCAACCTCCGGATGCGAACGGCGAGACCACGGATCCTCTGATGGACATTGATGTTTGCAGCCGCGACATTCCTTATATCAAGGTGTGTTGACTCGCTAACAATTGTCATTCGGCCTAGCTTTGTTTACATTCCGACTGACCTCGACCAGGCTCTTGGCATGAACACAATCCGCGTTTACCACGTCGACAACGCGGCTGACCACTCTGAGTGCATGCAATTGCTTCAGGATAATGGCATCTACTTACTGCTCGACGTTGCTACCGCTGAAGTGTCTATTGCCCGTGACTATCCGATGTATTCGTACAACTATGTTCTGCTGCAGCACAACTTCGCCACGGTCGACGCCTTCTCCAGCTACAGCAACGTACTTGGATTTGTTGCTGCTAATGAGGTCGTCAATGCCGTCAACACGACCGACACCGCTACAGTCCTCAAGGCAGTTATACGTGACATGAAGCAGTATATTTCTTTGCAGTCGCCTCGAACTATTCCTGTTGGATATTGTGCCGCCGATGTTTCTGAGAACAGGTACCAGCTTGCTCACTACCTTAACTGCGGTGACGAGGCCGAGCGTGCCGAGTTCTTTGGCCTTAACGACTACTCGTGGTGTGGTTCGTCGTCCTACACCGTTTCTGGCTACAAGGAGAAGGTTGCCAATTTCAATAATTACTCGATTCCGATTTTTTTCTCCGAGTACGGCTGCAATCTCGTTGAGCCCCGTGAGTTCACAGAGGTCCAAGCAATCTACTCCTCCCAAATGATCCCCGTCTTCTCAGGTGGACTGGTTTATGAATACGTCCAGGAGGCGAACAACTATGGCCTCGTCGAGGTCACCGCAGGCCAGAAGAACGTCACGTTGCTCACGGACTACTATAACCTGCAGCATCAATTCAACATCACCACTCTTCCGTCCGGCAATGGTGGCTACCATGCGAAAAACAAGCCCAGTGAATGCCCACCCTATGTCAAGGATCTCTGGGAGGCCAATAACACGCTACCCGCAATGCCCGAAGAAGCGTCTCAGTACCTTACTGACGGCGCTGGCCAACCTCTTGGTACCGACGGTCCGTCCAACCAGTGGGTTCCCGATTCTGTTCTGAGCTCAGTAGGCGGGACCATCACACGCTCATCCACAGCTGCGTCTGCCACTAACAGGGTCACTTCCACCGGCACTGCCTCGTCCTCGGTCGGGATCTCCGCGATCGGCTCCACCGCGTCTTCTGCCGCCACGTCCACGGGTGCTGCAGTCGCCAACATTGTCAGACAAGGCGCCGGTTTGCACTCGTTCGTTGCTCCAGCGGTTGTCGTTGCTATCTCGTTTGCGCTAGGCCTAGTGGCTTTCTAGGCAGTGCGTCAATAATAACTGTACTTTTCGACCCACCTTTGTATTTGTATTTATTACGACCCTTTTTTGTCCTGCTTGGTAATGTTAAAGTTGGAAACTTGAGCATGTATTGGAAATACCGTTTGTCTTGCGTGCGCAATGTTCTATGGAATAGAGAGAAAAGCGGAAGGCCCAGTTCTGTGTATTTGTTCTTTTGTGCGTAGTTAATACGGTTGGTAATATAGCACTGCTGCTAACTGTGTTTACGACTTGGAGTTAAAGTGGAGTCCGAAGCGCGGTCTGGAAGAAAAATTGCGAAGCGCGCTTAAATTGTAGTCACGTTGGTATACTGGCAACGTCGATAAAATTGGATATATTCAGTAGAGCTGAAACGGGCGGCACGCTTGCCAACGGGTTATTGAGCAGCAGAGATGGCTCGAGATCCATTAATCGGGCTGGTGGGCAAGCCGTCGAGCGGGAAATCCACCATGTATGTATCAGCGAAGTAAATAGTGTCGCATCTGTAGGCTAACAAGCATCGTCCTAGGTTAAATAGTAAGCGATATGAACACGCCAATCGAACAGATATTTAGTTAACAATAATTTTGCAGGTCTGACAGATGCCACGGCCAAAACGGGCGCGTTTCCGTTCACCACAATCGACCCGAACAAGGCAACAGGTACGACGCAAAGAATGCGATGCAAAGATTTGCTAGCCTAACAGGACAAGGATACCTGCAAATTGATTGTGCCTGTGCACGATTCGGAAAATCTGGACAATGTCGCCCGAACTACGGATCATGTAAGGACGGCAAGCGGTTTGTTCCCGTGATGCTTCTCGACGTGGCCGGGCTTGTCCCTGGAGCGCATGAAGGGCGTGGTCTGGGGAATAAGTTTTTGGACGACCTGCGGCATGCTGATGCGCTGATTCATGTTGTTGATGCATCGGGGTCGACGGATGCAGAGGGCAAGGCTACGAGGTTTGTTCGATGGACGTACTGAGGGAGTAAAAATGTGCTGATGAGTTGGAAGCGGGTATGATGCGCTGCAGGACGTGGAATGGCTGCGTGGCGAAATCCTGCGGTGGATTGAAGGGAATCTAAAAGACAAATGGTATGTAGTATATTCTAGCATTTTCTGCATTTTCTGGTTATGCTTATGAGTAACGTAGGGGATCTATCAAGCGGCGGCATACCTCAACAAGTATGTAAGGATTGTCTGACAGCAGGATTTGTTGTTAATGTTTCCCACAGAGTCAACCGCAGTCGACACCCTGCAAAACCAATTTTCAGGCTATGGCAGTACAGCTGCGGTCGTGCAACGCTGTCTTGATCGAATCAAGTTGACCGAACCGTTGGAGCAGTGGTCCGACAGCACGATCGAGCGAGTCGTGTCCGCGTTCGTAGACGAGAAGTTTCCGACCGTTTTGGCGTTGAATAAGATTGACCATCCCGATGCAGACAGGTGTATTTATCGGATAACCAAAAAGTATCCCGACTTGGATAAGATTGTGCTCACGTCCGCAATATCGGAAGTGTTTCTTCGCAGATTGGCCAAGCAGAGATACGTCCACTACGAAGAAGGCGGGCGAGGATTCGTCACAAAAGTCGAGGACCACGAAAATCGGTTTGACCTGAAAGAAATCACGGATGAGCGGCTGCAAATGTATTTTTTTCTCATACTGGATGGATGGTCGGCTCAAATACTGACTGGTTCCACAGACGGATAGATACACTTCGCGACATGTTATTCTATAGATGGGGTTCCACTGGCGTAATCCACGCATTACAAGCCGCCGCACGCCAGTTACATCTCGTCCCGGTGTTCTCGGTCCGAAACATCCACACGTTTACAAACTCGGCCACAGACGACGCCGTGTTTAAAGATTGTACTTTAGTCAAACGAGGCACGCAGGTGGGCAGTGTAGTGCGGAAGATCATGGGCGACGTGCCCGTCGCATTCGTCGAAGGCGTTGGAGGGGTGCGTGTCTCAAAAACTGATACGGTTAATGAAGGAAAGAATGATATTTTGTGTTTTAAGATCGGTCACTAATCGATTCTGCATTTTGATTTTTAATTTTTTGTTTTTGCATAAGGTTGTCATAACGCGGATTGACGATTCTGGCTCCGGAGTTTGGTTTTTATAGATCAATGTAAACATTGGCATTTCGAAACGAAAGTAATTATAACACAAAAGTACAGGTGGCACAAATCGTAAGTCAACTGCACGGCCACAGAGTGCAAATCAAATACAATATGAGTTTTTAAATCATTACAATGTAGATACTCCTTACGCACTATACGTTCGTCTAAGTCAATTTCACGCCCTTCAGAGTTTGCTTCAAGATATCCTCTACTGCATCCCAGTCATCGGTAGGCACCCGTGTCATCTCAATTTGGAAGTACCGCTGAATCTCATCCAACTGCCGCCACGTTCGCTCGTTGTGAATAAACGAGATCGAAACTCCGACACGGCCGAACCGACCCGTTCGTCCAATACGGTGGAGGTATGTCTGAGGATCTGGCTCCCCAACCTCATTCGTGGGAATATCGTAGTTGATAACCATAGAAATACTCGCGACATCAATTCCACGAGCCAGAACGTTAGTCGTAATCAGAACTTTACTCCTGCCGGCTCGGAAGTCATCAATGATGCGGTCTCGTTCAAATCCCTCAAATGCACCATGCAGAACCGATACCTTGTGACCGTCTTCGGTCATCCTTCGCTGGATCTCATCCGCTGTCGCACGGGTACGAACGAATATGATAGACGAACCAACAGTAAGCAAGTGGTACAAGCCAACGAGAACTTCATATTTATGCTCCTCGCTGTCGCAGTCCATGTACAGCTGCCTGATCGCTTCCACGTTCAGCTCCTCAGTCCTCAGTCTAATCTCGTTGGCATCCGGGATTATGCTCTTTGCGTATTCAGACACCTCGTCTGGGAAAGTTGCTGAAAATAGGACCAGCTGGGTCGACTCAGGCAGGGTGTTGCGAATACGGATACACTGCTCGCCATGGCCTTGCCCCTCAATCATATTGTCGGCCTCATCGAGAACAAATACCTTCAACTTGTCGGTTTTGAGTTGGCGCCGGAAGATCAAGTCGAGAACGGTACCTGGGGTACCAACAACAATGTTCGCCGTGACCGTTCGGCCACGCTCACCACGTTCACCAGGAATAGCAAAGGCAGTGGACACTCCAGTAAACTGGCCCATCTGCCGAACGACAGACATGATCTGTCGTGCAAGCTCACGAGATGGCGAAAGGCACAGTGCCTGCGCTTCTGGTACAGACTCGTCGACACGAGAAAGCATAGTAAGAACAAAGGCAGCCGTCTTGCCTGTACCAGACTGGGACTGGCCAATCATATTTTTCGGACTATTCTTATAAGTCCTTCCTAACATAAAACGATACAAAGCAAATAAAAAATTACATACGGATTGTTCAGTAGTAGTGGGAGAGCTCTCTCTTGAATCTTCGACGGTTTTTGAAATTTCATTGCATACAACCCCTTGAGCAATTCTTCTTTCCTAGACTCTATTAACTCAGCCCCAAATCTATTGCGATATGATACTTACAGACCAAGTTCCTCAAACGTCTTGATCGAATAGAGTGGTGAGTTGGGATCAGCCTGCAGATCCGCTAACTTGACTGCTACCTCATATTCGTTTTCTACAAGTGGAGAACTGCTCTCCTGGACCGTGGGTTCAGACGGCTTGCGTGGCGGTGGTTTGCTGACGCCATTCTTGCGCGGGGCCGGTTCTGGAGCAGGCGCCCAGTCGTCATTGGACTTAGCTGGCGGGGTGCCCCAGCCATCGGTGGCCTTGGTCGGCTCAGGAGCATCCCATCCTCCAGACGATTTGGGTGGCTGCTTGTCTCCTTCCCAGTTAGATGTCTGCGGGGCCCCCGTCTCCTTTTCCCAGCCTGCGGATGCTGGCTTGGATGGCGGAGCACCTCGTGAATCTTGCTGCTTGGCAGGAGCAGCACCCCAGGAGTCGCCTCCTGAAGAAGCAGGTGCGCCCCACGAATCGCCAACAGAAGGCGAGGGACCTGCCCACGAGTCGGCTGTTGGCGGCGCGCGTGCTGACGGTGGACCATTCTCAGTTTGTCGAGACACAGGAGCAGTAGCTGGAGTAGCAGCGGGCTTAGGTGGCGGCGCCGATTCCCACGAACTATTCGACGAGGGTGTGTCCCAAGATGATGCATTAGGACCAGGGGCATCCCAGGACGACGCACTGGGAGCGGGGGCACCCCAGGACGATGCAGCGGGCCCGGGAGTGTCCCATGAAGACGAGGGAGGCGCTGCTGTATTCCGATCGGACATTATCTCAGTTTGCCTGTTGAACGCACAATGCCATAAAAGTCACACAAAAGATTTGCGAGCGTAGAATGATTATCGCAAGGTGGTATCCTCAATCGCAGACTATATACCTCACCTATTCGTATAATGACTATGCGATGCCGGATCAGACGGTCTAACGCGCGTGTGTCTGCGATTGGACGATGAGCACGAGACGGGTCCAAGGAGTAGAAAAGTAAACATTTTTCGTGATGTATTTGACCACTTGGGCGGTGAGTTACCCGGTGCCTGTGTATATCTAGCGTCGCGCGGTTTATATGACGCAAGTGCTACGAACTTGCTGCATACCTACTCGATTTGGAAGCTGTGTCACACGTGTGAATCGTCGAGTGTAATATCGCCAGTGCTGCCGAGCAACCAGCTCATTTTAATTGAGGAACTGCAAATCAAATCCCAATGGACGGTCCAGATGACCAGGGAGACGAACTCTCCTTTGGCACTGAGCTGAAGGTATGCCGTGTTTTGCGTCTCGGTCAATTTGCATGCGATCATGGTGTTGCTCCCATCTATCTTGTTCTGCGGATCTAACTTCGGTTTTCTAGGACGGCTTTAAGGTCACCGAATCATGGGTATATATTTAATATTTAACGTTTATGATTACTCATGCACTGACGTGGTCGTTAGATAGGAAACGGTGTGCGATGGCTCGAGGACGTCCAGATGTTCTATCGCGAGCGAGCGGCTCTCGAGAAAGAGTATTCCGCGAAGTTGCTCGCGCTTACCAAGAAATATTTCGATAAGAAGGCAAAGAAAAGTATCAGTTTGAGCGTTGGAGATAGTCCTCAAGTTACTCCCGGATCTCTAGAATCGTATGGTTTAGCCTCTTTTTAGATCGTCTGGACTTATGGTGTGATCCAGATCGCGTCTAATTGCTTGCAGGGCGAGTCTAGTTACGTGGACAGACATTCTCACTCAGACAGAGAACATGGCGAACGAAAAGGATAGGTTATCAAATGAGCTTACACTGCAAGTTGCAGACCAACTGAGGGGATTACAGAATCGCTATGAGGAGTTTAGAAAGAAGGTGTGTTTAGTTAATTAATTCAGCATTGCATAAGATCTAACAGGGCATATAGCATGTCGCCTTTAGTGAGAACCTGATCGAGGAACGGGACGAGGTATACTCAGATTTGAAGAAGTCTAAACAAGCGTATGATTCTGCGTGCCAAGTTGTTGAAAATTCGAGAACAAAAGTCGAGAAGTCTTTTGACAATAGTAAGGTATGTGCTGGGTGGTATCTCGAATGACACCTGCGCTGACTCTTCGAAGACGAAGGCTACAAGACACTATGAACAGCATCAGTTGGATATGAATAATTCTAAGGTACATCTTCACGACGTGGTGTGAACTCTCTCTAATGAATTAGAATTCATATCTTATCTCCATCAACGTTACGAATCGTCTCAAGGATAAGTATTACTTTCAAGATATTCCAGCTCTTCTTGATGTACGTGCAGCTGTAACAATCGCTTCTGAATCTCGCTAACTTCTGGCAGAGCATGCAAGATCTCAACGAGGCGCGAGTCAGGAAGTTGAACTACATCTGGTCTCAGGCAACAACTCTTGAGACGGCGTGCTTACAACGTTGTAAAGACCATCTGGCTGCTTCAATGCATTCAATCTCACTTAACGATCCTGGTCTTGATTCCGCGATGTTCATGCGTCACAATGCGGTTTCTGACTGGGCTCCTCCCCCAGATTTTTTGTATGAGCCTTCCCCTATTTGGCATGACGACGATGAAATGATTACCGACGAACCTGCAAAGGTGTATCTGCGAAATAAGATCGCGCAGTCGAGGCGTGGAATTCAGGAATTACGTTCTACAGTTGAACAGAAGCGGAAAGATATCGAGTACTTGTATAAACAACGTGAACAGGCGATAGAGGATCCCACCAAAGGAAACTTTGACGAGGTCTTTACCAAATTAATTGTGGCCCAGCGTGACGCGGCAGTAGCTGACAGTAAGCGAATTGCGCTGGAAGTCGAAGTTGAAACAGTTGAATTAGTTGTCGGTGACATTGTGAAGGGTACGAAGCCGCATAATTTTAAGAACGTGTCGTTCAAGATTCCAACTGCTTGCATGTTCTGCAACGATACTATGTGGGGTCTGACGCGCCATGGATTCAAATGTCGAGACTGCGGGTACACGTGTCATGCGAAGTGCCAAATGAAAGTTCCTGCTGACTGTGGCGGAATGGTGTCCAAGAAGAAAAAGAAGAAGAACAAAGAAAATGCGGAGACTAGTAGCCTGGCTAATGGAGATATTAGCGACGATGGTGTAAGTTTTACGCGAACGAGTACAGTGACGTCGTACACCTCATCCATGCTGGATACTGTCTCTCGGTTCGGTCGACATAGGTCGGGGTCGAAGACGGCAGCCAAGGCAGCTACGACGACTGACCCATACGCATTGCCGACTACGGGTCAAAAGACAGAAGAAGCGCGTGCCAAGTATGCATATACTCCGAATGGAGATGGGGAAATCCCCCTTTCAGAAGGCGATCAACTGGAGGTTCTGGAGTCACATGATGGTACCGGATGGGTTCTAGTCCGGAATGGTCTTAGTGAAGGCTTGGTCCCGTTCAGCTATATTGAGGTCATCCCCGATCATACCCGCGCCTCGTCGGTGTCGTCGTCGACCACCTCGGTTGCTACTGGCGGCAAAAAGAAGGGACCGGCAGTTGCTCCAAAGAAGGGTGCCAAGAAGATCAATTATGTGGTATGTCTTATCTCAATTGCGTATGGAGATATTCTGACTGTTGCGTAGATCGCAATGTATGATTATGTTGGGAGATCAGATGCGGAACTCACGATTCACGAGGGTGATAAAATTATGCTAACCGGCGGAAATACCGGTGAAGGATGGACTGAAGGTATTGTATAGTTAACATCTCTAGGAGAACTTGTAACTAAAAAAAATTAGGCGAACTGAACGGCACAATTGGCAGCTTCCCCTCTAATTACGTCCGTTCTGTTGATTAATATCGACGAGTATGTTTTAAAAAGTGGGATTGGTGAGGCGGTCTGGATTGGTGTTTATTTTCTTGGCATGTATGTACTTTCAAACGTCATTGTTAGCTTTATTGCTTACGATGCCACACACGCCGCAACTAAATATGTTTTGCAACTGCTAGTTTGTGTTGTTTCTCGTGTGCGGTGAGTCGAGCAGTGGTGATGTTTGAATTAGATCTCGAAGTTGAAGAAGGGAACATTATATTCGCTCCGACATTTTGTAGGATAACCACCTGCGCGCAATTGGCACAATGAGATAGTCTCTTCATACTCCGTTTTGTTAGTAATTCATTACTTCGCCAAGTGCGCGGGAATCCATCGAATGCCACCCTGGATTCCATGAGTATGCGGCTCACAATGTGCCCACACTCATTGCGCCATGCGCCATTGATGTCCAACACAGTCCCAGCGGTACAGATGCCTATGATATTCCCTCAACTGCGATCTAGTTTAGTAGTATTAATTTCATTTTGTGCTTTCACGTGTTCATAATCTGGAAACGCGAATGTCAGAATGCCACCGCTGTCAACGCGTTCGCCACTAGGCGGGTATAAAATCCGGCGCGACAACGCTCGGCAGAAAGTACTCGACAAGTACGAAATTCTGGGCTACATTGCTGCTGGTACATATGGACGGTACGTCTATCTCTGTCACAGCAATTGTGATGTTCATCGATTTATGTCTTTATAGATAGTGAGTGCTAATTGTTGGTCCAGAGTGTACAAGGCTCGATCTCGAGTGGGGTAAGAGTGACTTGTCATAATATCATATTCTCGGATATTGATTGCTAAATGCAACAGCAAACCACTTGAGTTTGCGATCAAGAAATTCAAAGCGGATAAAGAAGGCGAAGTGACGCATTACACTGGCATCTCCCAGTCGGCATGTCGAGAGATTGCATTGTGTCGAGAACTGCAGCATGTGAACGTGACTACGCTGGTTGAGATTATCCTGGAGGATAAGTGTATTTACATGGTTTTCGAATACGCCGAACATGATTTACTGGTATGTCAGAGCCTTGCTGACAAAATTTTTTGTGGAGGCACTGGGCTGACTTGCATGTAGCAACTAGTGCACTTTCATTCACATCCGGAGCGGCGTCATTTCCCAGAGTCGACGGTTAAATCAATCCTTTGGCAACTATTGAACGGGGTTTCTTACCTACATCAGCACTGGGTCTTGCACCGTGACTTGAAGCCCGCGAATATTATGGTGACAGCAGATGGCGTGGTTAAGATTGGAGATTTGGGACTTGCCAGACTATTCTACAAGCCATTGCAGCCACTCTTTACGGGTGACAAGGTGGTCGTCACGATATGGTACCGTGCGCCGGAGTTACTACTTGGCGCTCGGCATTACACGCCAGCAGTTGACATGTGGGCTGTTGGGTGTATTTTTGCGGAATTGCTGGCATTACGCCCGATTTTCAAGGGCGAGGAAGCCAAGATGGATAACAAAAAGACAGTTCCGTTTCAGCGAAACCAAATGCAGAAGATCATTGAGATATTGGGATCTCCTAGTAGTGAGTATTAGTCTGGCTAGGGGCATCGACGAACTAAATGGCTAACTGCAGTAGAGGAAACCTGGCCAGCGTTGACGCAGCATCCTGAGTATCAGGCTTTGTCGACTTTTCGGTATTATCCCAACATGCTGGAGAACTGGTATCACTCGATCGGCGCGTCAAATCCGAGGGGATTTCAGCTTTTGCAAGGACTACTGGAGTATAATCCTCTAAAGCGATTAACGGCCGATCAAGCACTACAACATCCATATTTCAATGAAATGCCGAAGGCCAGTGCCAAGTATGTCAGTGAGAGTTCAGTATCTATTTTATTCTACTAACTGGATGGTAGCATATTTGAAGGTCAGAACATAGAGTATCCGAATCGTCGCATATCAAACGAAGATAACGATATTAAGACGGCATCATTACCGGGAACGAAACGAAGTGGGTTGCCAGATGATTCGCTACCAGTGCGGAAGAAATTGAGAAACGACTAGTTATTGTATATAGTGCATTTATTTGGAGTTCTGTTCGGTTGTATTAGTCGTGTATATGAGTATAAAGGAGATGTAAACAAGGACTCTAATTGATCGGAATCGTGGCGAATAATTATTGTACTCAAGCCTGGGTTGAGTCTTCAGCCTAGATGACCCCAGACGCATCTTCCCCCTGAAATTATACAGACTGAACAACTTTTCCACGATGTATATTACATGATCAACTAATACAGCATGCGTGGCAGAAGCGCGGCAACGAACGTATTCAGGCCTGGTGATGTTGTATTGTTAAGGGACGTCATTCGGCCGTCGCTTGCTGTTCTGAGCAAGCCACTGCGACTTCAGTCGGCTACAGAAGACAGGCCGCCCAGCATCAACACCCACCGCGGCGAGGTCCGGCATGCGGCCATTCTCGACGCGCACCCGCGAACTCTTGTGAAGTCGCACACCGGCGGCGCGACGTTCGTGGCTACGTTCCCGACTCTCGAGGAGTACATCAACTTCCGGCGCCGAAAAGCCACGCCCATCTACACTTTCGACGCTGCTGCGATCGTAGCTCTTGCAGACATCCATGTCGACGAGCGTGAGCACACGGTCTTCGAGTTCCTCGAAGCAGGCACCGGTCACGGGTCTCTTACACTGGCAATTGCACGAGTCATCCACGCCGCCAACGCCAACCTCGCTGAGAACGCTCCGCGCAAAGCCGTCCTCCATTCTCTAGATAGCAATAAAGAACACGCAAAATACGGCGTTAAGAACCTACACGAGTTCAGACGAGGACTCTACGCTGCCGATGTCGACTTCCATGCCCCCACTACGCCGTCGGCCTATCTCCACGACAGACTCGAATCTTTGCGAGAGCAGGATGAGTTGGAGACAGCGTTCCTCAGCGGCGCGTTTCTCGATCTGCCGTCGCCCGAGCTCGAGGTGGAAGTCGTTGCTCGCTTTCTGAAGACCGACTGTCCACTTGTCGTATTCGCCCCATCAATCACCCAAATCGTCGAAGTTATTGAAGCCGTTGACGCAAAAAATATCCCGCTGTCTATTTACAAAGTCGTCGAGCTCCTGCCCGGTATGGGCGGCAGCATGCGTCAGTGGGATCTGCGCCGTGCTGTCGTTCGCAACCGCCTGGATGAACAAGCGCAAGAAGGCAGTAGCGACAGTCAGTACAAGTGGGTCTGCAGGCCTTTAGTAGGAGAGAGGATCGTCGGTGGTGGGTTTGTGGCAGTGTTTCGCAAGAAGTTGCAAAAAACGCGAAGGGACAATGCGATCGAGTTGGAGCGATAATGTCACTGAATTATATCTAACACTGCACTGTAATATACTACAATAATCCAATTTTACAAGACACCAAGGTGCTTTGCTGCATGTTCAACATGCTCCTGCGCAAAAGAACTAACAAAGTAGTACGAGTGGTCGCAGTTCGCCGCGTACTTTACCGTCACTTGAGACTCACGGCCAACTTTTTTGGCGGCGGCGACGAAATTGTCAATCAAAAGCTGGCCGCCTTTCAAAAACTCATCCGCAAGACCACATGAGATGAGGATATCAAACTCTGGACCGTTATAAGTCTTGATCAATTCGGTCGCGTCATGCTTGGCCCATTCTTCCTTGGACTCCAGGTAGCCGGAGAATGCCTTTTCGCCCCACGGACACTTGGATGGATTGGTGATTGGTGCGAACGCGGACGTGGACTTGAACTTGCCTGGGTGCTTGAAAAAGAGAGTGAGCGCGCCGTGGCCGCCCATGGAGTGACCCATCAGCGACACGCGGCTGCTGTCGAGCACAATGAAGTACGAGTAGAGGGCTGCCGGCAGCTCGTCGGTGATGTAGGTCTCCATTTGGTAGTTCTGTGACCATGGCTCCTTTGTCGCGTCGAGGTAGAACCCGGCAGCTGAGCCAAAATCATACGCGTCGTGTTCTCCAGGATGGTTGGAGCCGCCTACATGTGATGTTAAAGTCTGGATGACAAACTACAAGATACATTGGACTTACGAGAAGAGGTGTCGGGGTAAACGACTGCGATACCATACTTGGCGGCCCAGTAGTTGAAGAATCCTTTCTCTGCGCCGTTGTCTCCGGAACAAGTCAGACCCGCAAGATACCAGAGAACGGGGACCTTAGGTGTCGACCGGCCGAGTGCTCCGGGCGGGAAGAACACGTTGAGTGCCATTGTGCTGCCGAGCACAGCGGAGTCATGCGTGAGCTTGAGTAGAGTTCCGCCAAATGTCGAGATATTCGCTTTTGTCGTAAATTGGAATGCCGGAGTGGCCATTTTGCTTAATTGTTCGCGATGGGAATTGTAGGCAATGGAGAACTGAGACTCTTCGTAGAGCGTGTTTGAATATTGAAGCTCTTATATAGCTCGAGCAGGCCAATCACCAGCATTTGGTTTTGATCGTCCGCGGTCCAACCGATTTCGCCGTCGACGTCATCGGCAGGGCACCATCATCATCCACTCCAGAATTTATTATTACATACTATTAACAGCCAAAATTCATACACTGCAGATATCGCACTGCGCAGATGTACATCGCAATTCCCACAGACTCGTCTGTCATCTCTGCTCGGGCACGATCGACGGGAGAGAGTTAACTTGCCCCAAATGACCTCTACCTTAATATGAGCACAGTTCCCACAATGGCCTTGTTTCGTGCCTGCATAACTATATTCCACCGCTACGAACTAAGGCATTGTCTGAGTAATTGCGCAGAGCGTCCATACTTCTGACCGGCCGAATCAAGCGGAATGTGTTCGCCAGAAGAATGGGTATCGAACGCGCAACAATTCGATACCCAAATCTACGATGTTCGATCATATTCGCAAATAGGGACATACATCTTCTGAATCATCCATTTCTTCATACTTGCACCCTTTCAGAAGTCAGGAAAACTTCGGTCAACATTCCCTGTACCCCGATCTAGCAAATTCATTAGTATCTATCCCATGGCAAATTTGTTAAATTCAAAAATGGACGAGCAGCAAGCCTCAGAGATCTTGGTGATATAAAAAACGTCATAACCTGGGTTCCATAGTAGCAGATACAACAATACTCATCACAAGCACGCCGTTCGTCATCTATTCTCACGAAGGAACTTACATACGTATTCTAACGCGGCCTGCCGACAGCAAGTAGATAATGTGTCTTTGGAACGACACGTCGAGGTAAGAGAAAACTTTGCTCGCTCACGTTGTGGTGTCGCAGGTAACAAGCCCCTTATGACTGCGTAATTCTGTGCATCTGATAGCACACACAGCCCTTACCCTCTTATGTCACGTGCTCAATTACAGCCAACGCGACAAGCAGAATTTTACTGTATACGCTACCGACGTGAGAAGATCATTTGATTTCTCGTTTGCCATTCTTGTGCCTTGTCCATAAATAGTACCGGCATGATAAGACAATTAATAGGGCCGACTTGTGCGCGGTATATAATCTGGTCAGCTCGCTCGTTCTCGACAACTCCATGCCTTGCATTCCTAGCATTTGCCCCACATGGTAGGTTCTGCCATTCCTGTTCCAAATTGGTCAAAGACAGAAGCTAAATAGTTTTATAGCCCGAGAGTCGACAGAGCTCTCGTCTACGCCGGCAGGAACTCGTCTACGCGGTTGCAATATCTTGAAGAATGGTCAGGATCCAGAGGCGCTCCCAGACAATGAATATCCGGACTGGCTATGGGAGTTGTTGGATGACGATGCGCAGAGGAAGAAATTGGAGGCTGATCCGGAAAAGAAAGCACGGAAGGAATGGAGAAAAAAGAACCGCGATAGGATTAAGCAGGCTAATTTTTTGAAGAGCATGAGGTAAATCAGGCGGTCTTTAGCCCTTAGCCACATTCAGCTTGGCCAATGGTACTGAACGATTCAGGAGAGTATTACCTCGGCAATAATGCGGAATTGAAAACGGAAGTTCATATTCTTTTGCTCTGGGCTTGACTTTGCATAGTTCGGTTGCCAGTTGGACGATGAGCGATTTCACTCAGCCGGTTGTAATATAGACTCGTGCTTCTCTCACATGATGCACAATTGTAAATATGATGGTATAATTGATATTATTTTTCTTGATCTAGGACATTGAGTTCCCAGGCCCGCGAATTCATTCATTTCGATATAGCTATGCGTCGTTAATGAGAACCATACTGAATGAACTAAGAAACCATTGTGCCTCAGCTGCTATGTAGTATCATGATACGACTGTCCGTGTTCTGCTTGACTACTACAGCTTCGTAATCCGGCGTTCCAGGCCGAAGGTTTCACGTAACATCTGGGCCGGGCTTTCAGCCAACATATCTAGGGGTCTGTCCGGTTCTGTCTTGAATCTGGTACGGATCGTTCCAGTTTAGGGTATAGTCTACGCATGACTTCTGGCGTATTTAGTAGTTGTCTAAGCTTACGGCCGATAGCCGCGTTTTGGACCGTAGTCTCGGCGCCGAATACCATGTAGCCACGCATTGCGGAGGTCGCCCACCCTGTTACACTCGTCGGCTTCTACCTCGGGTCACATACAGCTCCCAGAGCTCTTACAAATAAAGAAAGTGCCTCATATCGTGCTGATTCACTTCGTTCTCTGATATTGCCTCTGTCAGTGAATGAACAGGCAGGGCTGTCTTGTTTATCACAAGTCAGATTTCTTGCCTTTTGCTTTTTATCGTGGCTTAAAAGTAGACTTATCGTTCAGAATGATTGAACATGTATCCGACAATGTGCTATATGAATCTAGGAGTATTGTATTATTAACACGAACGACGAAAAGGGCATTATTGCTTCCATATCTGCCGAATTACGTTGTTCACTGCCTCATCCTAGGTACGCAATGGAGGATCCGCTAAATGACCCATATCACGCACCAAACTTTTTATACGCAGCAGTGAGGTGTTGGCATTTCACCTAATTGGAGTTAGAGGAAATATTAGGACTTCGATCTCGCTGATGTCGTACGTTCTGGAAGACATCGGCGTTTCCCAGAGATCCATGTCGTAGCGCGCGGCCTTAACCAGATATGAGCGGCAGTAGACTATTGTAGCTATTCGCTTGGCTGAGAGGCAGTACTGTTCGATGCCATGCCGAGCGCTAATTCTTGCCAACTTCACCTTGAAATTATATCTATCGATTCACCACTTCCAAGAATTCGACGAGAAAGATCAAATGACGCTCGAGGATCTGCTGCTAGGAGGCCCATAATTATACTCATTAAGCGTCTTATGACGTGAGCAACCCTGATAATTGCAAATCAATAGCGACGGCAGTCGGTGGCAAGTAGCGCTGGGTAAGGTACTTCCGGCTAGAAACTAGGGCCTCTTACTGTATCAAGGAGATGGCGCTGGTATGTGGCCTACGGCCGATGCAAGATAACGGCTTGACGGGTAGAATATTGGTTGGGTTCTGCATCCTCATTTGAGTCATTTAATTTCACATGAGATGGCAGCCTACTTTCCCATAGAACAAGCCTTCCCTCGATATCAAGTGTAGAAAAACTGTTGCTGACGCCAGATCGCCCAAGATAGTTTCCCCAGATTTCGTCGGCAGAACGATCTTCTCCCAATGACGAAGAGTAGAAGCCGACAAGTACGTCGTATAAGATCTCGCATAGTTCAAGAGTTTCTAGTTAGAATCAAGGACTGAAGGTCTATCTGGCTGAGGGACCGGGACGCCATCTTCTCGTGGCAAACGTACTTAATCGATTGCCAGAGGTCGAGGCCTGCCATAAGTCATCGAGACAACACGACACTTTGCGTGTCAATTCTCTCCTTCTGGGTGACGAAATACGTTCAGTAGTCTCCGGAAGATGTAGGCCAAGACTCTGCGCAGTACGTACAGCAGCACAAGCAGAAGGTAAACCTGGACAGGCTGAAGATCCTATACTCCACAGGTCAAGAGGCTCTTTCGCTCTCTGGTAATACATTTTTGCGGAATGCTCGCGTCTTCGTGCTTCGACGATTCCATTTAACTGACAAGACAAAGCGAATATGACGTTCAAGTACGCAAACAGACATATGATCTTCCTCACATCCAGCCCGCCCATTCCACAAATTTCGATACTTGAAAACGGTCTCATCCTTATCCAAAAAAAGGTATAGAACGTAGACAATATCCCAGTAGATTTCTAAGAGCTGATCTGCCTTACTTCTTGCCGGAAGGACGAAGTCTGGTGCAGAAAACTGAGATTGCTTTGTCCCTGGTCTGAGCGGACCGCTGGAGATAGAAGCTCGTTGGCTTAACATCCTGGGTTCTTTTAGGCAAACCTTTTGCTTCACAGCTGTGCGGACTTGATCGATAAAACTCCCTGCGCTGGATCCGCCGAAAAACCCATTGGAATGGGTATCATCTAGCGGGGATCCTATCATTCCGCTGGTATTCGAATAGCTGTTTCCTGCTAAGACTGGGCTTCTTATGGCTCGACATTGATCCTGAAGAAGAGGGAGTGAAAAGAGGTGATTTTTGTGTTTCTTGGCTTGTCCTGGCAAGAAGTCAGGAGAAGGTCTCTCGAAAGTTTGAGCCATGTCGTCGGGAATTCTAATTTGAGAAAGAGCGGGTTCCGAGCCTGCGTCTCGATATCGCGTACACATTCCATGCAACTATCGGTAAATCGAGGAGCAGCAGCTCCGCTATGTTGACAATTCGCGCCTTCTTCTACCTCCATGGTGCGTTTTTGAAGTTTAAGTACTTGAGCCCGTGACAACTCCGTTGTTCCACGTGCAATTGCAGGCACGTTTCACATTCCCTTTCGCTTCGAACACGGCCTGCAGACTGAATCAGCTTGTTAGCAAAGTGCCTATTCCTTGCTTAAGCAAACTCCCACTACCCTAGAAACTACATATCAAAAAGCAAGGAATGTCAGTTTGAGCAGAAGTCGGAACCACATTCAGGGAAAAAGCAAGGAATTACATCAACACCAAAGCAGCAATCGCAATCCGATTAGTGATTTTAAAGTTTCTATGTCACGTGTTTTCTCATCCGGTGGATACAGGAATATTATTTTTGAGGAAAGTTACAAGCCACTGCCTACGCTAGTACCAAAGAGGAATGGTTGGTGTACTCTCAATTTTTCATGGAGATCAGATAAAGATAACTAGTCCATATTCTACATTCATATCCATCGCTCACAGGTTATGAACCCTGCCAGCACAATGTCTTCCGCGAATGCTTCCCGACCTTGGCCGCGACTGCCACAGCAATTCAAATCCCTGTTTATGACGGGAAGAATTTCCTTATCTGGGATGCACGAGTGCGTTCGTATCTGGAATGCCCTGTCCGCCATTGAGGACGATGTTGCCATCGAAGAAATGGATTCGAAGGCCTTACAGGCCGATACCCTGGCCAAAGGAATTATCATCGGCCATGTGGGTAACCTAATGATGCTCACGTTGACGATGTTCGAACGAGCGTATGACATGTACGCATATCTTAAGGAAAGGTACACTGCCAAGGCCGAGGAGCGCCAGGCCGAGTTAGTTCTCAAACTTTATTCCACAAAGATGTCGAACAGTGGGAAACTCCAAACGCACCTTGAGACAATGTTGCTCATGCGCAAGCAACTGCAGTTGAAAACTACAATCTTACGGATACGATGTTTCTTCAAGCATTGTATAAGTCGTTGGCACCGAAATATTTGGAGTACAAGAACTCTCTTCGACCGCGTGACCTGACGGTTCAGGAGGCCATCGCAGCATTAACTACATATGTGAGCGATGGATATGAATGTAGAATATGGACGATGAATAGAGGAGTGAACTAAGGAAGGGAGGCCGAGACTCTGATCTCAATATCGACCAGTCTCACGACTATTCCAGTCTATATATACATGACTATCACCTCTAACCGAGGTGACAAACTAAACTCAGAACTCCCCGCTCGCCCACCAATCCCGCCGAATGATCTAGCTTCATTCGGCTATCTCAGAACACAGCAACCACAAGATCAGAGCTCATGATCTTGTGAAGTGGAGACACGGCAGAGCCGCTAACTAGATCGGGCAGGAAAAATGTGAAATGGTCATCCTTTCACCTCAGTGCCATTTCCTTGCCGCAGTGTATCTCATGTACACTCAAAGACCATTGAGCGCTTGGTCAGAGTTCGATTCAGCTTCTACGTCATATTAATTGTATCTGAAATGCCAAGCACGTCGTTCGACCCAACATTCGGATCCGGCAAAAGCTTCCAGGCGACGAAGGCTAGAGCAAAGTCTGTATTGGAGCTGCTACAAGTCACAGTGCGAATTACGTACCGAACTTGACCTCCCTAATAGCACCTTGGCTGAATTCCACTACCCCGACATGCATCCATCGCCACTGGATGCGCCTAGTCCTGAACTTGAGAGCAACGTATCCCCGCTAGACGCGACGCACCTCATCAGATAACCGCAGACCTCAATATTGCCATCGTCAGCAGGAACAGAGTTGGTTCTACTACCTCACCGAAATAACATTACGCCATATTGGAAGTCGAGTTCTCAACACTCTTTACTGCCGGGACCACTACTCATGGACCGATGAAGCCATGCCCTTCATGGCGAAGTGGGTTGATGAATTTGAACAACAGCTGCAAGACTGGTACGTGATTCCAAATGCCGTCGCGTCGTCTGACTGACTTTGCATGACCAGGTATGCTGGGTTCCCTTCCCTTATTCAGTTTGAAAGGTGTTATGCCAACCGAGGAGCTGCGACTTATGGTCTACGGCCGCTATTGGAAATCAAAGTATGGATATACCGACAGTTCATATACTATGCGATCCACAACCCACCTAACGCGCCATGCCAGAACCTGATCCCACCATACGTGGAGAAGAGCCTCACCAGTAATCTACATCATTTACACTATCAGCCCGTGCTGCATCGACATGATGGAACATTGGTTCTCCACAAATCAATGCACCGCCGCTGCAGTGCTTTTACAGCAGTTCGATCAGGGACCATCCACGTCCCAGCTGGGTGGAGAGCCGCAGACTGGGATCGCGAATCTCAAGTACTGGGAATATGAACTACGGTGTAGGGAAGTGATTGAGGATTATATGTCTACTATAGATCATTCCGCATAAATACAGAGATATCCTCACAGTGACCCCCAATGAGTCTCATGCATGCACAAAAGTATTCAGCGAGATTGTAGTCTCTAGCGTTCTTGGTGACGCCACCTTCAAGAGGGGTCTCCTTCAAGAGGGGTCATCCAGCTTGCGGAATGTACCGAAACTCCGCGGGACGGGCTCATAAATTCGGGCCGGCAAAAACTTCCCCGATCATTTAAGCGAGTTAATGAGGGGAACCTATTCTCGGCTAATCGTAAGTATTCCTTTCAAGACTCGGCATCAGAACGGTCATTTGGGTTGGGGAAAATTGGACATAGTGAGCATGCATCACATTTGCCTTTTCCCGTGGGCTAATGAGAAAAAAGCGCTAAACGGCGCTGGGCTAGTTATCGAGGTGTAGATAGCTTCAACATATCCATTCCACTGTCCATCCACTCCACTGATACATTCGTGGATCCATTCCATCGCAAGTTGCCCCTTAGCGTCCACTTCCATTCCACGGAACCCTTCCGTGGAATGGATGGAATGTATCGCCACACTGACATCTAACAACTTACGAGTAGAGTGAACAAATTCTATATTATTACCATAAAGATCAAGCACAAAAGCGTGATAATACCCCTTACTAATCTTCTCCTTGATGCCCGGCTGGCCGTTGTCTTTACCGCCGCTTCGCGACTCCGTACGCTGTCGCTGCCTCATCTTGTGAGCTCGTTCCGAACGCGATGTGCACCTAAGAAGCTCTAACTCGCAGTTGCAACTAGTAATGTAATCACTTACCAAGATGCCTAAACTTAGGGCTGTTCCGAATATTTGTTTTTGCGAATACCCCTCCCTAATAAGTCTCTTCCTGAGTTGAATAATCTCTACGGAAAGTTCAGAGGCTGGAATTGCTTAGGGGTGGTCCCGAGCACCAGCGACCATGTGAGGGAAATCACGCTTATTAGCCCTCCACCATTGGCCCTAACCAATTAGGATCATCTATATCCTCGATATTGGCCTCAACTATCGATATCGAGACTGCTAAACTCTTCTTTCCGCTCAGAAACTTCCTCAAGTAAGTCATGGATTTCATAATATACCGACACCGCAAGACTTATCTGAGGCTTCTTTTCCGATATAACTAAGGTAAGCTCATTGAACTGTAACAGAACAGTATAAATCTGGCGAAGCCTCTTCCAATCTGCCGCCGTGAATCGAGGAAAGCCGATATACTGGAGGAATTCATCGACTTGAGGCTGTGTAGCGAGAGCATTATCCAGCATCCGGAAGGTAGAATTCAACCGCGTATCAACATCATAATCAATGAATTTACTCGGGAGATTCACTAAAATGCATACTCTCTTCCCACTTCTTCCTTCTCTGAGAGCTTCGGGAGATCCAGACCGTCAACATACGAAGCTTTGGCAGTCGTTCTTGGGTTCCTAAGCACTCTCTTGATCTCCGCTTTCGAGGCTATCGCGGGCCGCATGTGCTTCATCTGTATTGCCAGACTTCAAGGCGTGAAGGGTATCCTTCACTATGAGGTTCAAGATCTGCGCAAGACAACGGTAGCTGTCTGTACCGTGGAAGCCCTAGGGTAACGGTAGAAACTCTTGTAGCCTTTCAAAAGCTCAGAAGCCATCCATCACCAGTAATGGTGATCAATTGGTGCTCAAGGTCTAATTCTATAAGCAGTTCTAATTCTTCCACACTATCGGCGAGATTCTCTCCGCTATGTAGTCCTTCAAGCTCCTTAAATCGGATATGACTGATCAAATTGCCTTAGTTATGAGCATCCGTATCCGTATCCGTAGATTCGCTCGCTATCCATATAAGTATCTGTGACAGATATCCAATGGATAATATTCGTTATCCGCTTATCCGTGCTGATCCCTATCGTACGCCTATTTGCGTGCAGATGTAGTTAACATTGCTAAATAGGCGCCTGTGTGCTTGCGCCTCATGAAGCGCGCGCAACGCCTGGTCATCGTCCTCGGACTGTTAGTCCTCCTTGCAGTTGTTCTTCGTGCTTCTCTCTGTGTTTCGCGTTGCCTTCGTATGATGACGTGTACATAGTATTGTTGGTATTGATTATTGTACAAAATACTCTATCTTTTACTTTCAGCTGTCCAGATTAGTAGTACCGGATAAGTTCGAGCACCATTTTCCTACAGCTTTCCGCAATTGGAGCATATCTGAGTGACTAACGCGGATTCTCTAGGTCCGGTGACTAGCTGTCGACCTTTACCAGAGAATACCATGTGTTACGTGTTCCTGCAGCATGTAGTCATCACCGGTTATTGAAGTACTTCCCTTGAGCTCTCTCTGATGACGATGTTATGGCTACGGTGGCTGTGTCACTCTGCAGAACGAGTGAAATTGAATTATTTTGTAGACGTGTTTCTCCGCATATTCTCCGACAAAAGTACGAATAGACTAATAGTCACCATCTCGTTCTATGTTCTCTAACAGAGCTAGCTTCCTCTGCAGAATTGAGTTCTGGGTTCGATGTCGTGACTGCGCTGAACTGTGGCTCTGGAAGCTCTATACTCTGGTAAAGATTTCCATATATTGCGAGCTTTCTCAAATCTCAATAAGAAGATCTCTGGTTGTGATTCCTTTGTTGAAAATATTTGCTCTGAATTCAGTCACCATCGTGTTGCTCGACATAGAATAGAGATTTGCGAAAGAGTGATTGTGCTCCGTGCGGCTCAGGCGCCGATGCATCTAGAAGTCCTCGGCTTGGGTAACTGCTGGAAATCAGGAATGTGAATCAAATGGCCAATGAGTAAACCCACTGGAAATCTCCCCGATGGCACGACACTTGCTATAGGAGTGGATTGCTCAATTACAGTAACTAACTGGGCGGTCACAAGTTGACAATCTCATCATTAGCTCTAGCACGTCTAGCAACAGGACTGTCCGTGGCAAACATGATTGTTCAAATGAACACAGGTGGCGATAAAGTAGAACACCAAGAGACTGTAACAGCCATGGTCCAAGGGTAATTAGGCATAGTGAATGGCTCCAGCACTGGAAGAATTACCGGAATACCTCCAGCAGACTAAGTTAAACTGATGGACCGACGGACGGGTATACAGCTCCCCAGAGTGGTTTCCGAGGTGGATGTGGACAAGCGCTAGGTACCGTCTAGTGAACATGTATTGTTTACTCTACCGCCTTATTAGAATTTGTTACAGTTAATCCAGTTGTCCCGGAAGTACTACAACCCTGAACGAACCGGAAAGCTTTCGTGGATATTAATCGGGCGGGATCCACATAAACGACTTCTTGGACATCAATCTTACGAGGTTCGCACGAGTTACCGTCGTATGACTAATTACTTAGGAGAGACTTGTATTATGTCTGAAAGGTTTATTATCCTTCTGTATACAGGACCTTAACAACCCACTCTCGGCCTCAATCAAGCTATCTAAGCACGGTGTCTCACTGCCACTTCTATCTACAGTTCATGCGATGCGGTGCGTCAGCCTATGTCGATAGGACAGGCAAGGAAGATGCTATAGTGGCATTGTGCATCTGCGAATGGGACGATGGCCGAACTCAAATTTGGATGACACGAGGGGTGTTGGTTAGTCGAATGGTAAATCTGGAAGTCAAGCACAGTGAGAGTGACAGGACTTGGTGGAAATCCATGCGACGGCGGAATCTGGCGGAAGCTTGGTATGTACATAAAGGGAGATTAGTCCCGCGTATATGAAGACTTGTACAACGCGCAACAATAATATTTGGTATGTTTTTGCTACTCAGCATCTAGTGACTTTTGAAATCGTGGGAGTCAAAGAAAGCAGATTTGATAATAAATAAACTCTTACTTTGCGAATAGAATCGAAGAGCGGTAACGTGAGGTGTGTGACGGTGTACCCTGGAGGCGGTACAGCCCCTTCTTATTATATGCATGTCCCAGTTTTGTTTGTCTCTGCGTATCCATCCTTTATACATGCTCCAGTTCTTCTCTAATCGGCCCTTTCCTTGGTCTGTCACCGACTGTCTTGTCGTTACACGTGCTTGAGCTATTGGTGGGATGGCTAGCGAGTGAGAGGTCGGCTACTTACTATTGATCTCTTTAAGCACTAAGCAGTCTCTTTTGTGATAGCGAATACCGTGCCATCGAAGCGTTTTTGCTTCCACCGGGTTTGCTCTCGATGGTCATTGATTGACAGCGAAGGCGTCCGTACTTATTCGAGCCTGGAGACCGACATGCGGCTCCGGCGCCACACAATGCCACGCTGCACATCGCCCCAGCGCACCACATGTGTCGGTTTGCTGTGGATTCTGGATTCAGAGCTCATATTTTTAATATGTTGATTGGTCTTTTTTAAGCCTGTGTTGTTTTGTTCTTTGGTCTTAGTCACTTTAAAGCGTGTTTAAAAACTGATGTAACTATTTGTTTACTTACAAGGAATAATATCATATTATTTGATGGTACGATAGAGTTCAAGAGTCAATCTGCAGTATAGGTACGGGTCGAACAACGCCGACATAAAGCTCTTGTGTTAATCGATTTAGTCTGACAGCTGATGATATTAACGCAAGCTCATTGTTGTGGCCCAGCACAAAAAGTCGCTTACGACATCTGCAGTTTCCGTGGACTCCATAAGGGTGCAGGAATGAGGAGTTCAACTCCAATGAATCCGCTTCTTGTACCGTTGACATGTCACCCTTTTCGATCTCCAAAAAATGGAGCCCCGACTGGCAGGTGTGTAAGCCGTCGACGAATCCAGAGCCTTAATCAATTGGACGGCGTGACCGGATTATAGTCGGATACGTCTCAAAAATGCATGCCGCCTTAAGCCACAGTATCTTAGGGCCCAATTGTTTTTTTAATGGTCCTCCCATTTAAGTGCCAAAAAAAAAAAAAAAAAAAA
>JAJLTP010000080.1:0-81665 GCA_030568275.1 Lipomyces orientalis | reverse complement strand
CAAGGGTGGACAGCGGCGGATCAGGTCAAAGACGGCACGAGCTATGGCCACTTGGTCGCATTACAGATTCCAACAACGACTTCTCGACAAAGCGCGAGAATATAAATCGTGCAAAGTCGTTTTGGTCTCTGAAGAATACACCAGTAAGACATGCGGAAGATGCGGCAAACGCAACGACGTTGGGGGTAGTAAAAAGTACTCCTGCAAAGAATGTCGGTTTGAGTGCGACCACGATATCAATGGTGCGCGGAATATTCTGTTGCGCTGCATGACAGTAGATCGGACAGTAGACAAATATCTACACAGGAACGACGATCGTGTGGATGGTCCACATCCTGTGCAGCAACCTGCATTTTAAGAGTCGCCACACATTTACCTTCGTAATTGCTGTGGCGCGTGTTGAGGCTCGCTCCGTCTCGGTCTTCCGAGTTGCATGACTCTTGTCAAAAACGAGTGTTAACTTACCATTACTAATTAAGATGAGTTTTACACTAGCTTCCAAACAATGCACTTATAATACATCATAATCCAGCTCTGATGCTCTCTGCACACCATATATACAAACTAGATGTTACCGATTGCTCGGAGCAGATTTAGGTATAACCAGAGTCATGCGCACAACCATATCCACATACGGACGTTGAAAAAACTCACATCACATCCGGGGTACCTACACTCATTATCATCGAGAAATCGAGATAAAATTAGGTCGACCTACCAAACACCTGACGACACGGATCACAGAATAAAGTCTGGGTGGAAATCCGCCAGCCCTTCAAACAGATTGATAGACAGATTTGTGAAGAAATCATCAAAAGCGCCAATAGCCTGAACACCACCGACTCCTGGCACATTACCACCAGGAAGTGGACTATTATGAACGCCGGAATCAGCTGAAGTATTTGTCGTTCCAGCCGCATCTGCGTAGAAATTCTGCTGCATTCTGCTTCCGAACGGACCCACAAAACTCGAATTCTGTGGCTGAAGCGTTGGCGCTGCCGATGGCTGTTGCTGCGATGCGGTCGAACTGTTGTTGCCGTAGCCTGCGGATTGCTCTGTCGCCTGCACTTGGGGCTGCTCTTGGTTAAGGATCTGAGCGATGTCGTAGCATGAGGGGTGCGTTTGTTGGAGGCCGGGCTGGGTTGGATGAGGTGGGTGTTGAGGAGGTTGCGACGGAGAAACCATAAGCGACTGAAGAGAGGGGTTAATCATGTTCTGGAGCGGACCCACTGTTGGTAGTTGGTATACGGGAGGAAGCAATGTCTGTGAGGATGTCGTCGCGGACTGTGTCGGTTGCGAATGAAGTGGTTGTGGTTGCATATGTGCCCGGGTTGGCTGCTGCTGTTGCGCATCATTCAAGGGCACTGCTTGCGATAGGCTCAACTGGGGTGTAGGATACTGTGCCGACGTGGTTTGCTGCTGCGGTGCAGTCTGACTAGTAGACTCCGTCGTACGCTGTTGTTGCTGCGACGGGTTCTTGAGGCTGCTTTCACCTGTACTCTTCGCTGTATCAGGAACGTCCTGCTGCATAAACTGTGTCATTCCTGGCGCGTCAATAACGTCAGCCAACCCAAACGACCTTGATGCTTTCAGCATCATCTTATAGATTTCGTGGGGCTGGTCCCACGTAGCTGCTAGATCCCCCATGGTAACCATTAGATCCGTTGAATACTGTAGCACTCTGGACGAAAACCTATCCTTGTCCAAAATCTCAAGCAACAGCGCCCGTCGCTGAGCTTGCCGCATCGGATGGTGCTTGTCGTGCCGTGCAGCTTCGTCGGCATCTGCCTTATTCTTCTCAACACGGTAGGTCTTGAAATAACGGGAAATTATGGCGATCAAGATGTCGTATAATACGAACAAGTGAATAATAACTAAATGATTCAACCACGACGGCCAATAATTTGAGAACTTCACGGTTTTGAATTTTTTGAGAGTATCAATACAACCGTGTGTAGCGTCCAAAAATCTCGTGTAGAAATCCACAAGAAATCTGTCTGGGTGAATATTCACCTCTTTATGGGGCAAGAACTGGGAATATATACATAATCGCACAAAGTGATGCATCATTGCGCGGTACAGGTCGGGCTCCATAAGTTCGTAGCCTCGTTCGGACTCTTCACGAATCCAAGATGCAGTTACCTCTTGGAGCCGTGACTCCATCGATTCTGCTATGTGAGATGCTGCTGCTGCTGGCTGTTGACGGATAAAGCGAAGTCCTTTCAATTGGTATAAACTCCTGTTCACTTCCAATAGAATTTCGGAAAGTTTCGCAACGGAAATGAACGATCGGAGGGAAGACTCCATGGATATGTTGATTCGCGATCCGTTGACCATAATCGTGCATGGAGCCTGGTACAAGCCGTCGCTTTCATGCATCGTCAACAGACTAAGCTCAGTGGTGGTCGGCAACTGCGTGTCGTAATATTCTGACATCACTTTCGGGGTACCGACAAATCGTATGATTGTCCAAGCGTCCCGAATACAGATAGACCACCACAATGCCTTGCGCAGCGCTCGCTCCCAATCTGGGATGTTCCATTCTGAGCAATCCATATGTAGCCGCAACTCTACCGCAGCAGCTACGACGGCAGCGTGCGTCATTAGCACCCCGCGGTCGGCAGTGGAGTCTGCAATAAGAGACAGTGCTTGAACGGCTTCCATTGTTGGCATTGACAGCTTATATGAATAGTGTCCGTAGAGATGCTGAATAAACTTGGCCTGCAATGTGTGTCTGTCATCAGGGGTGCCCAGTGTGCAATATGGCACCGACACAGCGAATATTGCAAGTAGCAATATGACCGACTCCTTGTTTGCGTTATAGGCGGCCATGAAATGACGACGATGAATGATCGGTTGTGATGGATTGATGATTTTGAAGTAAACATCTATGAGTACTTCACCATACTGCTTTCTCCACTCGGCAACTGTTTGGATTGCTTCCAGAGAAGAAGGCAAGTTGTATCGAGCAATCTGAGTCGGTTCATTTTGGAACGAGAGGGCGAAGACGGAATGGGTAACAGAATCGTCTATAGAACGAACCATCGGAAGAGTGCCATTAACAGAGTGCCCCAACATCAGGTTGGACTGCCAACCCAGATCAACCATTTGTCGGAATACTTCAGGGCAAAGGAAGGTTAGCGAGAGATAAACAGTATAGTTTTCGCAGGACGATATTGTGCTTTGTTTCATTGATTCTGGTAAACAAGATACTTTGACCGGCGGCGTTGGTCGGGACGGTGTCGACCCTATGGCTTCTTGTGGCGGCCATATTTCACTGTTGTTTCCGTCGACACTGCTTGACGCAGCCGACGGTATCTTCCCATCCGACTCTGCACAACTTGCATCTACGCCGTAATCAGCATTGACGTCTAAATTTCCCTTCCCAGATAAATTGAGGTGTGCATTGCCACTTCCTCCAATCGCAGCGCCCGTCCTACGGGCTGACTGTGGATCTTCAGTGTTGCGTGACTCGATGTCGTCCATGATTGTGTCCTCTTGGGATTCAGCGCCATTCGGCATGTCTCGGCCATCATGCGAACTGCCAGCAGGGCTGTGGGCGAAGCAGGCAGAAGCCCTATTCCTTTTGGACTCTCGTTTCTTCCGAGGAGCAATGTGACAAAGGAAGCCTTTCTTGCGACACCGAATACAAGGGCCGGTGCCATCTGAAACGCATTTGATTTTGTGCCTCTGACATTGCGTGCAGGCCCGCTGTGAGTGTATCGGTTGGTCAGGTGTAGGTGCGAATGTCTGCCGCACCGTACCTGCATCGGACGGAGGAGCACTTTCCGTGGGCGTTGTCAACTTAGGTGGTGGTGGTCTGTCAGATTCAGTCGAAGACTCTGTTTGCATAGCGTTCGACGCGTTTGCACGCGGCGAAATCTGCGTAGGCCCTGTGCCCGTTGTGGTGGTGCTGGATGCGCGAATCGCATCAGTAGGGGCAGCAGCCTGCTGCGGAACACCGAAAGCTCTTGCAAAGGAGTCGTTCGCAGAAGAGTGGTCGGCATGGTTGACGACTGCCGGCGAGACTAAGGCCCGTTGATCGTGCGGCTCTGTCATTGAAGTTTGGTATCGGCAGAACCGATCAACCTAATAATGAGCTGAAAATCAGACAAACCTCTCGGAGGTTCAGAGCCGCGATATATCGCCGGGGTTGGCGTTGGCGGGGCGTCAACGGTCGACGCCGTTCAACCCCGACTCGGCAGCACGATTCGCCGAACTATCGGCGTTACCGCGCAGCCCTAACTAAATTTGGTCGGCGTTACCGCGCAATCGCCGCTCACAGTACGTTACCCTCACACTTTAATTCACGTCACAGGTCTTAGTAGTTACGCAATCGAATTGTATCTTACATTTTCACTCGCTTCCGCGAGATGTCCAATAGTACCAATAACTTTTACCGGTGCATCCTCAGGACGTAAATGATATGGGTAACAATATCATATAACAGAACATCAAGGATAAGACGGATCGCTTGCGAAGTCGTCGGCTTCTCGGTGTGATGGGAAACTTGCTCACTATATTCCAACACCTGTGTTGGTAACTGGTAAGTAATGGCCATCTCCCGACAACCTAAACACCGACTACAAACTCCGGATATTGTTTTTGAATCAAGCCCACGACATCCTCCACCTGTAAGCAAACACCTAAAATCTCCGCGTCCCATGCCTTCAGCTTCTCTCTCTCTGCTTCATCTAATCCTCCCCTTCCGCCGCCCTGGAAATAAATAATGCCGTCGACACGATCAATCACTGCTCGTAAGCGCCGCTCTTGAATCATCTTCGCCGCATATCCTTCGGCCGCATCGGCAGAACCCAGTCCTAGCAGCTCCGCGAGCTCGGAAAATGAAATATTCACATACAGCTTCGACGCCGCAAGCAAATTGTGCTCCGTTACTGCCCTGTCCAAAACTGAATCCTGCTCATAGTCTCCCTTGCCCAGCAGGGCACCGCGACTAATCAAATGAGCTCTAGGGATCTTTCGTCGTGAGCCCACGATATACGCCTTCACATCCTCCGCCGGCAGCAGATTGTCGAAAAATAATTTGTCAAGCATTGCATGCTCCAAAGGCAATCCTCCATCCATATCTTTAATTCTCTCGTCCTTCGCCAACGACGCCAGCATACGTCCACGCGCTGGACCCGCTGGCGCAAGCAAAGCACACGAAACTGCTGCAGAAAGACATATAAGCCGATCGTCAGCGTCAATTCCAGCTCCACCCTCGGATCCCTGATGCGACAGCTCATAATACTTTGCACAGGCCTCTAGAAACCTCTTCCTCGCGTCGAAAACTCGCGCCTGTGCGAGTTTGAAGTGTAATTTCGCAGTCGGATTACTTGACTTGAGAATTAGCGCAGCTGTCTTGTTAATCAGATCCTCTGCCAAGAGAATTCTTTCTGCTGCAGGCATGGCATCGCCTTCGTCGCTTTCAATTGCATCCGTGTCGACATCTTCCAACAAGTTCCTTAGTATTCGGACAGAGATGTCGACTCGGTAGTCGTCAGAGATCACGCGCTGTCCGCTTTCAAGTTTGATGCCCCGGAGAATAGTGGCCGCCTCTATCGATCTACCCTGCGCTTCGTATAAACTGGCGAGATGCTCGCGAACCAGGCTATCCTGCTCTTCGTAGGACACCAATGTGGGCTGTAATACCGTGAGTGCATGGCTTAGAAGCTCTTCTTTGTCGGCCTGAGAGCACTGAATGTCAACTATATGTGAAATATACGATGCAATGACTGGACGTGATACAACTAAACCAAGTGACGGAGCATGCGCCAGTACAGTTGTAACATAGGTCTGAAGATCTGTTGGGCTGCTTAGCGGAGCCAGGAGCGACTGTAGGGCTGTGAATTTATCAGGCTGTGGCACCGACAATGAAGCCACGGATGTAATCGAATCCTGAAGTGACATTGTACTATTTGTGAACGGACCCGAGTGCTTTGTAAAGTTGTCGCGATTGACGCTAGATAAGTATACGAGAACTCGAGCCGCAACAAGGTGACGTAGCAGCAAATCAAATTCCCCGCCAAAAACTTCGCAGTTTTAATAGCCAACGCTTACATCTGGCTCCAGTCGACCGATGCAATGACGGTCCCCCTACAATCGGTCCTGATTCTGGCATCTGCCGCTACTTTTGCTGTAAGCTGCCAGATCATACCCGATTCGTACTTGGTAAGGACACGGAGTTCATTCGATGTCAGCTGTCGCTAACTCGCCCAGGATGAAGTCTTCCACATCCCACAGACGCAGCAGTATTGCGCGGGCAATTTCGATGTTTGGGACGACAAGATAACTACTCCGCCAGGACTGTACGTTGGACTCCAATAACCACTTTATATAGCAGATCCCTGACATTAATTAAGGTATTATCTCGGACTTGCATACACTCGGATATTGACTCTCTTCACCACCTCGCCGACGTGCACCGTAAAAGCCCTCCGCAGTTTTAGTCTTGTTGGTCAATTGAGCGTCCTTCCGATTGTACTATCACTATTCCCCGTCCGACACCATCATCTCTCCTCCCGAACAGTTACTCTGCTCCAATTGTTCCCAACGCTTTATTTTTTCTCATTTTTATATTACACCGACGTCTGGTCCACAATTTTCGCTCTTTCAAGTATCGGACTTTCTATCAGGGCCACACAGGCATCATGGTTCTCCGTACCGCTGAAGATAGTAGTCGGTACGCTGGCTGTAGCCATTCGGCAAACAAATATCATATGGGTTACGTATGCACTTGCCACGGAGATACTTACTGTATTCGTATATCCGGATGAAAAGGGCAAAGATCGGGCAGACGATACATGGTTCTTGGCGGCCAATGCGCGATTAGAGGACGTGGGCTCTCCGGCTGACTTTGTTAACGCCATCGCGGGTGCGGTTGTAAGGGTATGGCGCGGATTGAGGGGTCCGACGAAAGGACCCAAAGCCATGAAAATAGTGTGTTCATATGCACCGATTCTCGGAGGATTTGCAGCATTTGTTATCATAAATGGTGGCATAACGTTGGGTGAGTTCTTCTGTTTTCTCTTCGAATATATCCTGACTGGATTTAGGCGACAAAAACAATCATGTCGCAGCTATACATATCCCGCAAATATTCTACTTCGCAACATTCACATGCGCCCTGTCGATTCCCTCTATCCTCTCTATTCTATCACAAACCCTCAATATCTTATTTTTCCGCCCATTTACCTTCGCAGTCGTGTCCGGAATTATTATTCTCGCCATTCGCACTACCACAATCGCACATTCCTTTGTCCTGGCAGATAATCGGCATTATATATTCTATCTGTGGCGGAGGGTACTGAATGCAACTCCCTGGAGTAGGTATATTTTTGCACCGGGCTATGCCATCGCGATGTACATAGTATTCGCGCGGGCCGTTCGAAAAGACAAGATATTGAGTGCGTTAGTATATTTCGGCGCATGCGCAGCAGTGCTAGTACCGTCGCAGCTTATCGAATGCCGGTACTTCATCGTGCCCTATCTCCTATGGCGGATACGAGTTGCAACGCTAAAGGCTGAGGACGACGACGAGCGAAGGGAAAACAAGATAGCGGAATATGTCGAGATAGGATGGTACGCCATCATCAATGCTGCGACCATCGGGCTCTTCCTTGGATACTCGTTTGAGTGGCCGTCAGAGCCAGGCGTCAAGCAGCGGTTTATGTGGTGACCGCTGTCGAGGGTTGCTTTAGAATCATCATGTGTATAGATATTATCAAAAGTACAATTGTAGCATTTGATAAAAGTAGGTTGAACTCGGATCAATCGTATTCCATTTCGATATCCTCGTCGTCAGCGGCATCTTTCCGAGAGATAATGTCGGGCACTGTCCAACCTGCAGGTTCGCACTTTGCAAGTTCACGCGTTGCTTCCGCAGTGCGCTCGACACTTAATAGTGCCATACCATAATATCCACGTAATCTCGCATCCTCGCTAAACGGCCATTCCAGTAGGATTTCCTCCAGTCGGTCAACGAGATCGTCTACGTCTCCGCTCTCGATTTTCAGACACGCCAGGGCTGTGTACAGATTATCGACGAGATCTTTTGCCCTCGCACGTCTGTTCGAAGACGCGATATTACGCGGGGTTAATCGAACATATGACGCTAAAGACACCAGAAGCCAGTCCAACAAGGTCGCGCGTGCTCGATTAGTGGCTGCCAAAGACAGCATTTGCGGCCAAAATGGGAGGAGCGCGACTGTCGAAGGCGAAGGCGAGCGCGGGGGAGGCGGGCGCGTCCGTAGCAAAAGAGCTACACAACGACGGGCTAGATGCAGGTCATTTCGGAGCATTGATAGGTGTATTAGTCGAATGAGAGCGTCTCTGTGTGTGGATTCCAGTGACTGCGGAGCCATTATGCAGGTGTCGTATAGACATTAGAAGATACGATGCACAAAGTCAGTTTCGACGGCCTTAAGGGGGTACAAAACCCTTCCGGATTGTTCAAGAATCACAAATCACAGATGGTGCGGCTCGACGAGACGGCAGGGCGACCTTATTTCCTCCATACTCTGGCCGCTGTGTGATCTGTTACTTGGGAGGTACGACAATACTGTGTGGGAAACCGTCGTACCTGACCCACAGTCTGCGTACAACATATATTCGCGCGTATTATGATCCATAAAATATTCCCAAATAGTTTTCCGTCATACTTTCGTTGCCTCAGAGCTGGATTATAAATAGTGCTCACTCTTTAGGTGCCTGTATGGGGAGTAATAAAATGATTGTTCCCTTTCATGCCAAGGTTGCCTCACAAAATGGGGCTACTCAGGATTTTGGTAATGCTAGTAACTTGCTATGGGCCGCTATGGCTTACACTAACAGAGCTACTATGGGAAACGACGTTTTGCCAAATGTAGCCTAGTGTCACTGTTACTTGCTACTTGTAACTGGCCAGAGTATGGAGGAAATAAGGTCGCCCGACGGGGGCTGACTTGACTCGGCGTTGCGTGCGCAAAACTCGCAGTTGTGCGGGGTTTGATCTAAATGTATGCCTCAACACTTAGGGTAGACATGCGTAAAAATTTGCACGTTTCCGTCATAAATTAACTTGACAAGCGCGCACATCGGCGTGGCGGGAACCAAGTGCAGAGACTCGCTACGCATCTTTTCATCGTCGAGGCGAGGTTTGCCTGACGCCTATTTCCATTTCAAATCGCACTCACACCCCGGCGCGCTTTCACACCAAAAGTAGTTCGCCATGTTGGTCCGAGAATCTTCAGCGGTCGCGTCTGGCTTGACCGTTGCTCGTCTGTCGAGATCGTCCGCATCACCCCAACATTGGCAGCGTAAGTCCTTCCTTTTTCTCCCGGCTGACCTGATCTATACGCGCCAAAGTTCAGCGCCGACAAGTGAGGTGGCATGGGTCGTTCAATTTCGTTCGCTGCCAGTCACTGCGCCAACTTGAAATGCGTCTGGCTAACTGATCTATATATCAGAGAAGTTACGCTAGCCGGCATTGTTGTTCTGTTGTCCTTGCTATTGAAAAAAGGAAATGCTGACACTACTATGTAGGGTATGGTCGGACTAGGACTGGCTGGACCAGCTCCCCGATTCCACGTTCTGCTACGGCAGATTTGTCTCGGTTCGTTTTTCTCTTGCGGAAGAGTTATAGCACGGAGACTACAAATGTGTCGCCTGGACCTCAGCCGCCGATGCCGCCCCTGAAGCCAGGACAGAAGCCTCTTACTCACATAATGCACGTTCGGCCACCTGAGCAGAAGGCCGCTTCAGCATTCGCAGCAACCGAAGATAAGGAGGGTTTAAGGGATATTTCGGATGCCAAGGACAAGGCCCAACAAAGTGCTGATAAGGCGAGCGATATCATTCTTGCCGAGTCGGCCCCGTTATCAGCAGAGGCTGACATAACTTCTACTGTTGCGACCGCCAGTAAGACTGCTAAGTCTGCGGTTGCGGAAAAGAAGTCAAAGACTAGCGTATGGACGAAGATAAAGGGTGCCGTTCAGCATGCTTGGGATGGTACGAGGCTGCTAGGTGTCGAAGTCAAGATCTCACTAAAGCTTGCAATGAAGATGTTAGCGGGATACGAACTCACTCGACGAGAAAGTCGGCAATTGAAGCGTACGACTGAAGATCTCATTCGACTTGTTCCATTCTCAGTCTTCATTATTGTGCCATTCGCTGAGCTATTACTGCCAGTGGCGTTGAAGTTGTTCCCTAACATGCTACCGTCGACATTTGAGGGCGCGGTGGCGAAGGAGAAGAGAATCAAGAACCTGCGAAAGACCCGGAAAGAAGTGTCAGAATTCCTACGTAGCACTGTCAAAGAGAGCGGATTGGTGCTTCCACAGACAGCGAACAACGCCCAGCGAGAGCAATTTGCGGAGTTCTTCCGAAAAGTCCGAACTTCCGGCGAGTCCCCTACCCGTGAAGAGCTGTTGAGCGTCTGCCGCATGTTTAAAGATGATATTGTCCTTGACAATCTTTCGCGGCCTCAGCTGGTCGCTATGGCGCGATATATGAATCTTCCGACATTCGGCACTGATATGGTCTTGAGATACCAGATCCGACATCGAATGCGCCAAACCAAGCGGGATGATCGAGCAATCGACTATGAAGGCGTCGACTCATTGTCGGTACCTGAGCTGCAGTCCGCGTGCCAGTCTCGTGGAATCAAGTCGCACGGTGTTTCGCCGGCCCGACTCCGTGACGATCTACAAAACTGGCTGGACCTCCGTCTTCGACAAAATGTCCCTAGCACGCTTCTACTTCTTTCTGCGGCATATACCTACGGCGAAGCTGAGTCGATTGACTCTCATTATGATGCACTTTTATCCGTGCTGAGCTCTATCCCAGACGAGCTATATCACGAGGCTGAGCTGCAGGTTCACCACGCCGAAGGGACTGCCACCAACAAGCAACGGCTAGAGGTCGTGAAGGAACAGGAGGAACTTATCAAAGATGAGAACGAAGAGATCTCGAAGACAGGTAAAGTCATTAAGGACGATGTGTCTGTTGATGATGAACCTGTCGCGCAAAAACTACCAAATGATCAGACTAAATAGGCCTATATCCTGGAGACCGTGCAAATGTAACTGGGGAGGTGGAGACTGGGGAGGTTTTAGAACGGTATAAGGCTTTCGGAGCTGAAAAATCTGTAGTATAGCAATTTGAGTGGCAAAATATCCTCCTACAAGGCATCTCTTACAAGAGAGGGTGAAAGGAATATCTATTGGTCGTGCTTGCGGAATTATAAATTACTTTTTTTTTGGTGGGGGGGCCGGAACCGGCTTTTGTATATGAATTCATTTTGTTGCGGTCATAAAGTTGCTCTACTATCATAACTAATTGTGAATAGATCCGTTACTCTACAGTTGTACATTGGGATGAATATATATACAGTACACCGAAGTCAATTCCGTAAACTCCGTAGAATGCCTAACAAAATACCACAAAATATCCAGTTCATGCCGTCTGTGCTCACAAATCTTCACGTACTGCCATTATTTACATCCAATCCAGACTGCTTCATACGATCCAACATCATCAAAACATCTCTCTCTACCTCTGCAACAGCGACTTCAAGCGCATCTTGCGGCTGTCTACCGCCATTTCTTGCAATTCCGTTTACTATTGCTGGCGGAGGACTAAGTCTGTCGTTCATGCCCCGTCCTGACGACTGAAATCGAGCTTGCTTTTCTGATATCACCGACTGAAACTTGAGTAGCTCTCTGGCTTTGTGCAGAGTCGGATCCTCGCGGTCATTGGTTTTCCTGTTGGCTGATGACGGTCCCGATGGCAAGCGGACGACGTTGCGGGCCAGAGACGGCTGCGAACTGGTTTGCACGGTTGCCAGCAATGTAGACAAGTCCGAAATCAGCTCAGCAGTAGTAATTTCTGGAGGCGCAGTAGACTGACTTGGTTGTGCTGCGGTGGTAGGTTGGCCAGTTGAGGACATACACGATTCCAGCGATGAGGATGTCGGGGGAGATGATTGTGGAATAGGCGATCTGTCTGCGGACCTTAGCAGGCGGGACGGCAACATCGCAAAATAATGACGAACCTAATCAATGAGATATAGCTAACAATTCGACACCAGAATTTGCCGTTCGACAGGTCGATATCTGAGGCGATGGGTGTTGATGTTTTAGGTTGAGGTTCGCAGGGAGGATCACTGCGCATTGGGAAAATTCCTACAGTGACGGATTGACCACAATTGCAAACAGGTCAAACACAATCTTTGACCACTAACGCGAACAATGCCCATAATATACCGGAAATACGCACCCCCACAGACGTCAGTTCCTATTACGGCTGCAACTGGTGACGAGAATGCTCCGGCTTCACTTGAACCTCCGCGGGATACGGCAGAGCGGGATCTAACCGCTATCAGACAATTAATCTCGCAAGACTTGTCGGAGCCGTACGGAATATATGTCTATCGGTATTTCATATATCAGTGGCCACATCTATGTTTTGTGGCCCTGGACACTGACATGGGAGCGTCAGCATCGACGTCGTCGGCGGAAGAGTCCACAGCGCACACCGACATGCAAACGCACGAGGACAATCTCGTCGGCGCGGTCGTTTGCAAGCTGGCACCGCACAGAGGCGTGAAGCTACGAGGCTACATTGCCATGTTAGCTGTCGCAACAGCGTACAGAGGTCGCGGCATTGCGACCAAGCTTGTGCGACTTGCCATAGAGCGCATGATTGAAGCTGGTGCAGATGAGATTGTGCTGGAAACAGAGGTTGACAATGAGTCAGCTATACGTTTGTATGAGAGTATGGGATTTATAAGAAGCAAGCGAATGCATCGATATTACATGAACGCGAGTGACGCTTTCCGGTTGATATTGCCAGTGACTGTCGAGAGCACGGTTAGATATTGTGTTCTTGCCAATGAGCTTGATACTGGGACAGTCACCGTCGATAGTGGAGGTGCTCGAAAAGAAGGTACAAAGGCAGAGGCCGGAGACATGTAAATGAAGGGGCGACTTTTGTGTCAATGATCACGACCATGTACCATAGTTTGGGTGGGCATAACTGGAGTTAGTTGTATTATCCGGTCATTAACATTTTGTGCAAGTATTAAAGCAATGACTACCACATAACAGCCACACAAAATACAAACGATACGAAGTCAGGACTGCTGAACACGGGACAGAAACCTTAGACAAGAACGATACTAATAGAACACCAGTGCAAATACAATATCCTGTTACAAAATTACATAATACCCTCGTTCAGTTGATGAATTTATACATTTCGTCAACCTGGCCCAAATTTCTATAGCGTGCCTTTTTTTTGCCGAAATCACTGAGGCAGCCTACTCGTCCAATTTGGGAGCCAAATAGAATCTCAAGTGACCAGCCGACAACGGGTACTCAACCAAAATAGGATTCTCATCGGCAAGCTTAAGAGTAACCTGCTGAGACAAACCGGTAGCCTTGCAGAAATTAAGCAAATACTTGGTAGAGAGCGTCAAGCTAACCGGCTCGGATAGATCAATCTTAGTACACAACTCGGGCTTGTCAGCCGCCGAATTTGGCTTCAACGTGACACTGCCGGAGCCAATATCGCCCTCGCATGTGAACTTAACACCACCTTTGGTGCAATCAATAGTGATGCTCTCCGAGATTGACTGCATATCCCTGCAGATCCGCTGGAATTCAGTTGATGGCATGGTGATACTAGCGGCATATTCGGTCTCGGGAATACCAAGGTGCTCCTGGTCGATATCCATGAGCTTGAGAGCGTACTCCGACATCCGATCTTGCTGCGTATTCTCGAATCGGACAACAAGAGAATCCGCCGCATCGCCAGCCTCAAGGGTGAGGATATCCTCATTATTACCACATCTTAGAATCTTAGTCAACGAAACCAGGTTGATACCAAGAGCGAGATTTCGGTCACATCGATACTCGGAGAAGCCATCTGCGGTGAGCAAGAGTGATACAAGAGAGACATGCGACGTATCCATAGCCTGTAGGGCCAAGCCATTCTCAGTGCAGTCAAAGTTGCAGTCCTGAACAAGTTCCCGGACAGCCTCGACAACCTGCAAGAATCTGGGTCAGTACCGTGTGACGCAAATACATCAGGGATTAGAACGAACCTTCTTAAAAAGAGAAGCCTGCTCAAGTTTACCTTCTAGCATTGTGATGTATATGTGTAATCCTATAAGTTTGACAATGATTTCAGTTAGTCAAGGTGGAGTGTGCATGGAACATGCATAGAATTTTCAAAATCGCCTTCAGATACTATCTAACAAACATTTGGTATACGATCATTCTAAATCACTGATACCACTCCAAGTAATCTCGTCATAAGGCGTGAATCTGAAAAGTACACGTAGCGCGGGCAGAGCGTCTAAGCCGGCACGTTGAGCTATCGCTGAAAACGACTCACCTTAATCAAAATGGGAATAATACTATCCCAGCAAAAATTGCTACTGAACTGTACAGTAAAATTTGACTATTCTGCAAAAAATACAAGCCGAAGTGCGCGGGTTTAACTGTCGATTTCCAATAGAGAAAGGGAAACTGGTGTCAGAAAAGTCTCAAGGCGTTGAGGGGGCGACCGTAAAACAAGTCGATCGGGTTACCGATGTGAGCTAAATTAATTACGCGACGCGTGAAAGACGCGTTGTTGTGCGTGATTTTTTGTAGTCATGGTTTAAATCTATATTGTACATCGCATTTATGAAAGAGATGTCACTGACGCGCTGCAGTTAAGGTAGTCTAATCTCGCATCGCGGTAAGTACGTAACACTATCAAGCTCTCGCATGTCGCATCAATGATGTATTGTAAGCGTTACGATGACAAACAGGACTCTACTCCACAGTTCAATGCGACTACTGTAACGCTCTTAATATGAAGACTTAATCCACTCTTATTTTATTTGCTAACCTGCCACCATTCAGTCTGAACCGGGGCCCATATAAAGTCACCAAATCGATACCAACGGATAAGAATGAATGGATGTTGCTATTGACGCACCCTCAGTCCGACGAATTTTTCATCGAGTGCACTCAAACAGAGTTCTTCCACTGTTCCTTTCGCGGTGGCACTCTTGACTCTCCTACCGTTAGAACTAAGAATTATATTGTTACTATCTGGCCCTGATTCTCGTAGATGCCAGTATGCGAAGTAATACATCATTCCGATATTACAAATAATGTTATTGTAGTTTTAGTTTACACAAGAGGATAGCATTCTTGCCGAATCCCAAATCTTTAGAACGTAAAATACAAATCGTGTAATGAGCGAACAGCGTTTCGCCAACAAGCTCAGTTCGAAGACACTGCCACGAGCCGCTAACCTTGTATGATTAGAAAGTGTCGCCCCAAATCGGCAACTGTCTCTCGAGTAGAAGTGATGAACAATAAAGCGCTTGTCCCTCACGCACTGGTGCCGGATCTCTCGCCTTCCGAGCCAGACAACACATAAGCTGACAGTGACGGCCTATTCCGCGGTATCGGGCGGAGGGGTAGGTCCAATTGGCAGGTTTTGTCGTTGCTGATTCCGCGGTTTACGAGCGCGGTCTCGAGCGTCTTCTTTAATATTTGCCCATCGAGAAGCGGCCACTGCTGGGCGTTCGGACTGTTTATCGTAAGAAGCAGTCACAGCCGTCGGAGACGGCCGGAGAGGGTACTTGGTCTTCTGCGACAATCCAGATCGCACACCTTGCAGTGGAACAATATCAGATTCATGACCCGCCGCGGGATTCAATACCTGGGACACCCTCAATACCCGTCGAGCATTGATACGTGGCACTGGGGGAGGTGGAAAGGGCGGAAGAGTTCCGAGCGCCGGAGAACGTCGCCCAGGATGCTGTGGCGGCAGCAGAGCAGGGACGGCCATTGTAGAAGGAAAGATAGGCTTAATCGCCGTTGGACAATCAGAGAATTGCACCTGGCTGGCCGTCGGAGACAAATGCTGGCCTTGTACTTTCTTTGCCATCCAAGAACGAGGAGCTGCAGTCGCAAAGTTTGGTGTCAAGGAACTTGATCTCACCAGTGGAACCCCGTCGCGGAAAGAAGGAGGTGGCTCAAATAACATATTCTCTTGCATTCGTGGACCTGGCTGTGGGAAGGGCTCTGATTTAGACAGAGGCGATTGCTCTTTCTCGGAAATTGGCGGTCCGGCTGACACATAACAGCTACGACCGTTTTGAATAAGTGAATGCATGTCTTCGACGGACGTGGGAGGGGAATCTTCAACTTCGGACTCTGAATTCATTGAAATATCGGGTGACGAAACTTCCAATGGCTGCTCAGCCTCAGGGACCTTAAGTCTCTGCGATTCATCTTTCGTAAGTACGAGTGCCTGAGATACTGGTGACCTTTGCCCGGTAGAAAAATTGTAAATATCGTGCGTAAGTAGAGGCAGTTGGCTTATCGCGCTCTCCGTGGACGGCGGGGAACTGTCCTTATTGCCAGACTTGGCCATGAATTTTGCCATCAATCCTTTCACTTTACTGGACCCTAATTTCTTCTCGAGATCCCTGGAAATCACTGGATCTGAAGCGCTAGTCATAACGGTGCCACTCGAGGGACCCGCATCTGTCGCGGGCGTGGGAGAAGAAACATTCATATCAATTGGAATTGTCTCACGCCTTAACAGGGTGCTGGCCTTTAATCTCAGTTTCTTCCGTCTGTGAGCATCAAGAAGTCCGCGCTTTTTGACGGGTGCAATCACTGGGGATCGAAAGGAGACCTCCTCTAACACTTCCGCAAACTTGATTGGATGAGGCGGCGGCGATGAAGGAGGTGTTGGTAGCGATCTCTCGGGCTGCCTCGGTGACATGCCTGACTCAGTAATCGGTTCCATGCGATCGCTATTAGCCCACTGGAGAGCTTTTGAAACAACGTCTTCCACGTCTATGACCATCGAAGCGCGTTGCTTCAGTCGAGCTTCCTCACACCTCTGGATTTCGTCCTGCACAGACTGTGTTGGCTCGCGAGACGACGCCCAGCTCAGATCCATTAGCCCGTCATCTGTCTCAGCACTACTTGCAGCTGCATACACTGCTTCTCGTAATCGTTGCACTCTGTCTTCTCGCGCACTCACAACATTCACAGTCAGCGCACAAGCGGCAGCGTTGCCTCCTGACTGATGCTCACGATACAGAGACAACAATGACGGGCGATCGCGCAACTTGACACCGGCGGCCGCAGCCGCAGTGGCTGCAACGACAGTCGACTCTGTTCGATTGTGAAACTTGAAGCTTCGCGATGCGAGGCGGCGAACGTTATTTCTGCCCTGTTTCGTTTTATAACGCGACCCTGATCGAGAACGACGACCTTGATCTTTCAGCACAGAATTTCGACTAAGTCTCTCTTCGAAGATGACGAAACGATCCTTGTCCTTCAAGTCAGACAAAATATTTGAAGTCTCGGAAGCTACTGCGTCAAACTCCACAACAACGTGGGCGAAAAAGATGGCCTGCCGGCTGCTTAGCTCCTCCGGACCGTGAGCACACAACCACGTCCACCAGAAGGCATCATCAAGTGGCAATTTGGCGATTTCAAGAGGTTGCTGAACAGACGTCTCGGACTCGACGCGGTCTGGTCTCTGATGCCAACGCTTGCGTCGCTGAGTACCGCGAAGTAATAGTTCGGCCGATGGTAAGGAGTTCTCAGGATTCGTAAGTGTTGGCGACGTTCCTGGAGGAAACCCTCTAGATAAAAATTGCGACCATGTCTTCGGAAGAGAGGGCTTCTCCAGTCCGCTACAGCTTTCAGTGGACCATTTGGATGAGCCGCTGGCGTTTCGACTACGGGGTTCTAGTTCTGACTCATCGGTAGCCGATATTGGACACTCCGGAATCGTGTCATTCCAAAATCCATAATCCTCGAAATGCGACCACTCATCGGAAGACACCAATGAGATATTGGACTGTTTAGACGCCCGAGATACAGAACCCGAGAGGTGAGTGGAATTGGAGGTGACTGGCTTGACAGGCGGCATGCTCGCTGAAGTGGGCTCCGAGCTATAGAAGCACACATCGTTAAGAATCCTGGTGAATTCATCAGTCAAAAAGTCATCCACAGCATCCGTAGAGGAGCTCGGGGACGCGTAAAGGAAGCGTTCGACGGCTCTATCGTTTGCAGACACGTCACCGACATTAGGATTGCGGCGAGCGAGACCATAGAATCGTTGAAGGATTTGTCGTGGGGTGGACGAGTACGTTCTGACAGATGCCGACAAGAGCAGTGCGTCCGTGGACGAGGAAGCGCTAGACGCTGTGGGCGGATAGGGAGTTGAAGAAAGTAATGTGTTCAGCGTGATAGGCAGTGGTGAGATAGATGCTAGAGTTGCTGTCGGCGAGGCCGATTCCGCGCGCAGATATCCGAAGAATAGGTGGGTGGAAGCATCAGCTGCCCTGTCATGATTTGTTAATGTCCGATCTGTAAAAGGCCGAGGACTAAACACTTACTTTGACCAAATTTTGTACGCTTCTGAAAATGTTGGCCGCCTGGGGGACCTCTCATCACTGCTGTCATCGCGCGCTGCAGCAAGACGAGCCATATCCTCGCTCAGAGGAAATGCCCACCACGCAGCCAAGCGCGCGACTCTGCGCCCACTCATTCCCGTTGTTTTCCAGTGCGACGCAATAGCCGACAATAAGTCGAAGAAATTGAAAATAATCCGCGAACGTGCCTGCGAGTCTGCCACAACGGGGATGATCATCTTGAACGCGTTTTGGGCTCTTCCGGCATCTATTTATCGTTAACACATGGCCGCACTTGCAACAGGAGCTAAATTTCGCGTTCGTGCCTTCTTCACCGGCTTTAAACAGCTCGTATACGTCCCAAGTAACAAGGCCACCGGGAATACGCGCCCAAACCCACTTCAGAGCGCTCATAAGAACAAACACATCGGAAAGCTTTATCTCGCGTTGCATCTCCGCTGAATTCAAACCGTGAACGTCGTAGAATATTCGGTGAACGAACCGCTTAGCTTCGACAAGCTCGTAATTCGGTCGGCACGGTAACAAAACCAGTGGTTCCAAGACACCACGCAACTTAATTTCTGTAACTGCATAACCGATAAAGCGGTCGGCGACATCGAGAGAGACTGATGTACGAGCCCATACGTCGTCTGGCGAGTACCGGCGGAGATCGCTGATATTATTTTCTCGTGAATCGTCGAGATTTGACTCAACGGGTACAGGCGTGAGCGTAGACGCGAAATTTCGCGGTCGCAAAACGCGGAAGAAGCTCTGCATGATCAATACGGATTCTTATCAGCAGCACAATCACAGAGAGTGGGGAGGAACTATAGAAAATTGCAGTATATGGTTTGAAGAAAATTCAAGGCAAAGACAAACCGAAGGAGTGCAGACATGGGATATATCAAGGAAGCAGACCAGACAAGGACAGTTTCGGATGAGGCACGCAGCCGTAGCCGGGAGGCAACAAGGAATGAAGCTCGAATAAGGACTTGCATCGTCAAATTAAAGGAAATTGTGCGACTCGCCGTCGCGCCTGTCCCGTTCCGTACGGGCGACATATGTAAGAGCTTTCCGAAGCGAGCGTGCAGGCCCAGGAAAGCCCGAACTTGGAAACGCCACGGACGGCGGAGACCGTGTACAGTAGTGGATGCCACAGTTCACGGACAAATGAAAGGAATGAATGGTTCAGGGGCAGCGAAATTTAATATGGATGAACCATAAAACCACAGCAATAGCAATGTTGCTGCATACTCGTTCAATAGCAATCAGCGCCATTATTCAGAATTTTTGCCCTTGACTTGGATTCGCAGACGACGATGGTAACTGATCGGGTTCTGTGAGTATTTTGACAGTTCTCCAAGTCTGTCGGTAGACCACCAGGGAGCCTGAGCATGGAGCGCAGGCGAGATGAGGCTGAATTGTGAGACCGTCGCTGCATGCGAAGATGGCTGGATGCGCGTGTTTCCGACGTTTCTGACGCGAGTGGTCCACGCGTGACGTACGCGACACTAGACACGCCGTGGACACCAAACCCTCATACTTGTAAGTCCTATTGGCAGTCGACACACGTGCTAACTAAGGTTTGTCAATTTTATTACGGTTCTCGCTAACTAACGCCAAATAACTTATTAAACTCTATTAATAATTTTATAAGGAGATTCATGGGGCTTAAACCAACCATTCCTGATTGGGACTAGTGTTGTTTGCAACTTCGTACCACGGCTGGATGGCCAACATGAACGACACCAGCTTGAAGGTATTAACCCGAACCGACGCTTGACTCCTGCTGCCAGGAAAATTGTGCTCAATCTTTTTTGGATTCGTCTGCATCGTTGACACGATTGCATTAGTTCTAAACACTACACAGGGGCTGTCGCTGCTAGGTAAGGGTGCTGCCTAGTCTGGGACGGAAGTCCAGTTCGGTACGAAAGTTGCAGATTACACTAGTCCCAAAGAGGAATAGTTGGTCTAAGCCATGATTTTCCTTTATAATTACGGCTATACGCTTGCGTTATGTATGCAAAGAGCAATGGTTGGTTTAAGCCCCATGAATCTCCTTTATTAAACGTAACTGTACACTGATCCTCAAACATCTATGCAACATCTAATAAAACTCTCCGGGCGCAAGTCCAAAAGTCTCGCCTTCGCCAAGCGTGTACAACGTCGCAACCTTCTTTCCGTCAACGCCAGCGGTGGGGACATTGTTGCCCCACCAAGAAATATCAGACTGTGTAATTGTGACTGTGCAGAAGATCAAGATACCGCTGAAAGCAACACCTGCAGTAAGAGCCGACGTAAGGATGTAGTTGTACTTCGTCCACCACGCCAAGTAGTACCGGCGAATATAGTACATGAACGCGAACGAAAGATAGAATCCAGGCGTATAGTATGACAAGTTGTAGGTCGATCCCCATCTTGAGATACCGTTCAGAAGCAACACTGGGTGGATGTACTTCAGTTTCTTGGGACCCCATTTTCTAAGTGCCAGGAATGGCAACGGACCGAGGGCACCAATGAGGAAGGCATACTTCAAAATCGGATAAATCTGGTTAAACGTACGCTGAGGTCCTATAACACCATACAACAAACTGGCTGAATAAAGCGAGTTCGGGAAAACGCAAATGAACTTGTTCGCCTGGGTCTGCGAACAAAGATCTGGAACCGACTTCATCAAGAAATTGACAGCTCCCACAGTAGTAAAAGATTGTATGAGCGTTGCCAGCAGCTGACCGCGGAATAAAGCTCGTGGCGGCAACTTGGCATAGTGGCCCATCTTCTGATCGGAGATAAAGCTCTCAGCACGCTCATCGGTGTTGTAGCCATACACACGACACATCATGTTCGCAATGCCGTTCTCGGGAACCATATAACCGGTGATGATAACTGCCAGATTGCTCATCATAAGCTGATACCCAGTAACGGCATAAATCAAAGCACCGGGAATCATCATGATAATACTCATGATGATAATGATAATTAGACCCCAAACAGGCGTTGTCGTTGGGTAGACTGTGCATGCAATAATTCCAAATGCAAATGACAACGCCAGTATGATCAAAAACCACCAATCCGGAACCTCTGGATACGCACGCATCATGCGAGTCATGGGATCCTGGAAGCGCTCATATGTAGACAGTTTGCGGTTCCTCAAGCTCGCAAAAAAGTCCATTACCGATTCCTTTATGACCTTCCATTCGGTGGCAAAGATGTACACGAAGACAAACGTGTACAGCGCAAAGCCAGCACCATTGGTCAACAAATTACCCATAGAGATATATGGCGGCGAGTAAGCAGCATACTTTTCGTGGTCGAGCGTTGCGTCTTCTCGAATGATTCTCGACAAGTTGTACCGTTTGCCGTCGTGAGCGTACACGGAATTGGTGTTAATCGGAAGGTATCCCGTCCATCGATAGTTTTGCCAATACATGCCAAGAACAATAAGACCGCCAATGATCGTGCCAATGTAACGATTGACTGTTGAGAAAAAGGGCACAACGAGTGGCTTGGAGTAAGATGCAACGGCCCAATCGAAAGTTGTGACCGGATTGAACCCAAGCCCAAGGAACGAACCGGTCACGATTGCGAGAACCTTGTGCTTCGGAGCAATCCATGTCATCCAGTTGAATATGCTGAGCGCACCAAACAGGACCGACGGGATCCAAAAGTACACAAATGAGATGACAAAGCAAAGGAAGAAAAAGCGATATCGAGTAATGTTCCAGCCATTAATACTCTTCTTCTTCTCTGGCATCAATAGCGCACGATTAAGCGCAAGAGTCGGCAGAATAGTAGGCCACACGGATTTTGTGGGATAAATACACCAGCGCCGAAGCAGACCAGCCAAGCCGAATCCAAAGAATTGGGTCGAGAAATTCATAAGGAAAGCAAAACCAAAGTCAACCCATGCTCTGCCGAAGAAGCGGTCAAGCTTCATCGTAAGAACATAACCCATGAAGTTGGATGATCCAGATCCGACGTTAACCATAACCGTAGCAAACATCTGCTCCTTATAACTCCATGGTCCCGGATTGAGTGAGTGACGTTTACCCCGGAAAGTAAAACCCCAGTCAGGAAGTGTATACTGCAAGAACTTGCCGCAGGGATACAGAAGCAATTGTAGAACCGTCGACTCCAATGACAAACTAGGCTGTCGCTCGTCAAATACTTCGTTGATGAACGAGCCAATCGCGACCCAAATGCAACCCAAGAAGTAAGCACGGATAGTCTCCACAGGAATAGTGGGATCATCGGTAGGATCGCAGACCGCGCGGACTTCGGGATATGGCGAATGGTACTTGATCAGCGTAGCTTCGATGCGTAATTCTAAGTCGTAGCTCTCTCTATCCAAGCCAGTAGCTTCTATACCTTGAAGCAAGAGGTTCATCCTGTCAAGGGTCTCCGACGGAAAGTTGTAATCATCATCGTGATATGCAGCTGCGTCCTGGACAATCTGAAACGACTCTTCAACGGACATAGTGCCTAACTTCTCGATGATGAAATCAGCAGAAGGCCCTTGAAAGACGTCTATCATGTCGGTTGTAGCATTGGCTAGTACATGCTCGATAACGCGAGCCTTCTCGCTATCGCTGATTGTGACATTCGTACTATCCTTCTTCTCATAGTCCGAGCCAGAATCAACTGACATACTTTGCACTTCGGCCACAGATTTCTTCTCGTAATCCGCCATCCTATAGCATCCCGTCAGTGATCGAACTTACGACCAGCGAACCTCGACATACTTGAGTATAGCGTTCTGCAACCGGTCGGCAGGCAACGACAGCGACTAACTGCTTAGAAGACGCGACCCAGCTCTGTGTGGAGGGCGTTGGCCTTGTCATATATGTCATTAGCCGAATTGTACGCTGACAGAGGTACAGACCATGAACTGACAGTCAGATAAACTCCCCACGTGCGCTACAGCGACACTATAACCCGAAACAGCTATCTTGGAGTTGGACGATAAGAAATCGTATGCCCACTGCCAAGGCGGGAGCATGTTGAATGCTTGGCATAGTGGGCCATGCTAGGATGCTGGGGGGGGCAAACGTTGTCGCGCGACCGTTAGCGGCGACCGAAAGCTGAACTTGACATATAAATTCTGTGGCTTTTCAGACGATGAAAGATACCACACCTCGTCATAGCTCATCAGCTTGTCTACAGGGCATAATGGTAAAGTAAGATAAGAGAACCAACTACTGTATCGGCTACTGACGTGCTGGATCTGTTAAGTCCCCGAAGCTCGCGAAACACCTACAGCCAAATGCGAGTTCCATATCCATTACACAGACGTACGTTAGGCCACCTTATTATGCATCCTAGAATACGATACTTTACTAGCAATTGCAATTTGCCCATCCGACTGTCATAGTATTATTGTATCGCTCTGGAAACAATCCATCGATTGATGCTTAAGTGTCTGTGCGGCTTGTAAATAAGAACAACTTACGAGCCGCACAACGGAGAGATAAGCTAGGATTCTTGGAAGCTAAGACTAATATTTCTGAATGGCAGCTCAGCCTCCCAAGTCTGTCCCTGCCAATTGCCGTCTAGATCTTTATACTGTACGTTCATACCAAGGACGGATAAGACCATAAGAAAGCCCTCGACTTGAGAAGCAGGAAGCCTATGCATGAATTATTGGCAGCGATGTCTGCATGACAAGCTTCTGAATATAAGTAACAAATGCTCAACCTTGGGAGTTGTTGTATTCTATTCGTTTAGAGGCACATCCTGGATGTAGCAATATGTCGATATGACTCGTATTCGTGCTTTGTGAGATACCGTCGAGATAAGTGCTGCTTGCTAGCGGCTTGGCATCTCCGATACCAAGCGTACTTTTGAACCGCCCTCCGACTCAATAACTCTTGTGAGCAATACCACTGTCTTTCGCGCTCAAAACGAGATGCGCAGCTTCTCGAAGAGCATGATATAATGCCGACCGCTTATTTTGGATAGGACAGATGTAGATTATTTGAAAGGCGCTGTGCACAAGGAGAAGAGCTGATCCGTGCGTTTTCCTGCTAGCATACTGTATTGGCTGTGATTTTATCCGTTGGCGTTGGCGCGACCCAGCACCCCGTGCGCCTGTCGGTTCAACTCGAGCCATCTCTTAGATAACGACCATAACTGCAAAGTCAGACAGCACTAGTTTGCTTTCTGTCGTAGATATTGGGAGACTATTATTGGCCCAGTAAATGTGTACAAGCCAGACAAATCGGTTCTGTGTATATCTGGTTGCTCCCACCTGACAATGCACTGCCCAAACTCTGCTTGAAGACTACGTTTCCCCACCAATCTTAATGAGAGACACTGACTCGAAGTCGTCGGATGCCGGGCAGTGCCATGCACATCGAAAGATGAATTGGCGGCCATCACTATCGCGTGGCGCGATCTGAAATTGGAATTTCGGTTGCGACCATGTTATGATATGTGGAAAGATTAGGCAGAACTGTAAAGGCCAAGACCAGCTTGCGCTGGTGCTCCGATTCTGTATCCACTGCACGATAACGCCTAGCCATTCGCTGTCCACATTGCTCTTGCTGCGCATGCCGATAGCTCAAGAATCGAGGTACACAATAACACAAATGCGTAACTATAAGTTATACATCATCGCAAGTTCACATTAAAATGCTTGAATTAGTCGACGGAAAATGTTCAGCTGTGTACAACAACAATGGCAGGGATAATGTCCTCCTACGCGACGACAATTGAGTGAACGGCTTTTGCCTTTTAGCACTACAGTGATCAATGCTCAATAATGTACCTTTCAGGCAGAATACAGAAGATATGTCAGAATGTGTTATTTCGATCGAGATAAAGAGTATTGACCCTTTCGCAATTCATGCGAGTTTAATAACAAGTACAATTATCCAATCCTCGCCAAAAATGCTGACAACCATACAACGTTATTACACGAGAAGCTGCGATCATCAATTTCGTCATAACATAAGCAGTCACTAAATACTAAAAGAAAATGACGACGCCGTTTGCAAACATAATCTGCCATCAGTTACTTCGAAGTCTTGTCAGCACCATATGCACGGGTAGCATAGTGGCCGTCAATGACAATCAAGTCTTGAGGACGATAATCCTTGGAGCCCTTTAGGTAAGTCTCGATGATATTCTTAGTACCTTGAGCATAACGGACCTGGGCGTCAATCGAAGTGCCAGAGATGTGAGGAGTCATGGCGTTGCCCCCACCGTACGGATTGCGCATGTCTCTCCAAGGGTGATTAGCAGGGGCAGGCTGAGGGAACCAGACGTCGCCGCCGTATCCACGGAGCTGACCAGATTGGAGAGCAGCAGCGACATCTTCCTTGACGCATATGGCACCACGGGCAGTGTTGACGAGCCATGCACCCTTCTTGAACTTGGCCAACAAATCCTTGTTGACAAGACCATATGTGGACTCATGCAGGGGGCAGTTGACGGTGATGACATCAGCCTGAGAAACAAGCTCCTCAAGAGACTCCACGCGGCGGGCATGGAGTTCCTTCTCAACTTCAGGAGACAAGGGCTGGTAGTCGTAGTAAAGAAGTTCCTTCGGGTCAAATGCAACAAGACGCTTCAGAACCCTTTGGCCGATACGACCAGAGCCGATAGTAGCAACAACTTTACCTTCGAGATCGAATGAGTTCTTAGCAGCAGCGGCAACATCCCACTCATTGCTGATAATCTGCTCATGGGCAGGCACGAAGTTTCGAACCAGCTGCAAGCCTTATTAGTATATCAACTATCGGCGGTCAATAAAGAGACAAGGATACACACGGCCAAAATTGTCATGACGACATGCTCAGCTACGGAGGTGACATTGGATCCCGTAACTTCCGCGACGGTTATTTTTCGCTCATTCGCAGCAGATAGGTCAATATGGTCGGAGCCAACACCAGCAGTAACTAGCAGCTTCAAGTTTTTGGCCTTCTCAATACGCTCACGAGTAATATAACCGGGGTGAAATGGCGTAGTTATAACAATCTGCAATTGGCGTCAGCCGGAACCCAATGGGTCCATTTTAAACACCAATTAACCTGCCTCTGCGTCAATAATTTCGCGGTCAAGGACACTGTCTGCGCCCTCCTTCGAGTCGGTGGTGACATAGGTGTGGCCCTGAGATTCGAGCCACTCACGGAGACCAAGTTCGTTCTCGAGGCACCCGTACATGCGGGGCTCGTCCCTAGCGTGTTGACCGCCCTAACGCTTGTTAGACTGAATTCCCTGAGTTGGCATTTGGTGGGTCACCGACCTTATACAGAACTGCCAAAACTTTAACCATGGCTACTACTTTGAGGCTGCTGAATGAGCAAAATGAATAATCAAACTTAAAGGGCTTGGGGTGAGAAGTGTAGGTTACTGACGACGGAGGGACGTCCGCGACAAGTGGGCAATGGCGTGAAATATATCCGATACACAAGGAAGGAATAATTGGTCCGCTGGTCACGTAGTTCCCGAGATAAGGACTGAAGTGGGCATGACGGATGTCCACCGTCCCGTGTAGTCAGCGAAGACTGCGCAGTTTTCTTGTTGCCGAGCGTGCGTGAGAGATGCTTCCCCGCACTCTGGACGGGGACCAACGCGCCTCTCGGCGATAATTCGGTGCATTGAATATTGGGCATAACTATAGGCAAGAGGGAAAATTTGATCTTGTCCTTCTGCAAGACTGCAGGCAATTTGATCAGTTGCCTCTGTGGTTAATTCAGCCTACGATCTCGGATGACGTCATACCGACAGCCATCAAGGTTGCAATAATTTACGGAGAATATCACTCAACGAACATGAAGCTAAGATTCGAACAGTCAAGGTCTCAAGGACTCGGAGGGAACTCGGAGAGGTCGGGACTATATAATAAATAAAACGATTCTATCGCGGAGATACTAAAGGTGGCTCTCGCCTAGTGCCAGAATGCGGGGAAGCAGAGTTGCGGCTTGATTAGCGAACACAATGAAATCGTGTAATTAGTTGTGCCATAGAAATCCGTGGCCTACCGTAAATCCGGGGTCTGGTGGCCGTTCAATACAAGTGAACTTATTTCAGCACACAACTGGCGCAATAATTGCTCCTTCGAACAAGAAGCAGCATGGACCTTTGTTGAACATGACGTCACTCGATGCAGAGAATTGTTTGTTCCAGAATATGAACTAAGCGCCGAAACCTGACCCATTTATGTCCATAAACGCGTATATGTCACATTCTGTAGGGGTCAAGCCAAGATCAGTCGCCGTTAATCGTATGATTTTGATTTGCGAGCTGTTATCGAGGTTCCAATGCAGTCTCGGGGAATGAGAACAATCTGTAAATTTATGAGCCTCATACAGATGAGAGGGAATAGCAGTGAATGAGAGTTTGGACGGAGAGACTTGATCGTATATTAAAAGGCAGTAGTTAACAACTTAGAAGTTAATTTTGAATGACTGAATGAGTTAACAATGGGATTGGGTGACAGAGACTAGAAGGCATTGGCTTGGTCTCAGGCTGGAAATCAGAGATAGTCGAATAACAGTAGTAAAGATCACTTAGCACCATCTAAAGAATTAATTGTATTCTAAAGTAAAATTGCTCCGCTTTCAGACTAAGATGATGCCGTCTTTTCAGGTTTAGTTGCATCAGAGCCACTACCGCACATGACGACCAAGGTCGCTTCGTGCCACGGTGGTCATTTTATCAACTTGAAGACTCTCCATTAGTACGTTACAGAATCTCTGAAAAATAAGGCAGAATAGTCAGTGATCACCGAACCATTCAGACTGGTATTACTTACGGTAACCACTCTCATAGTCTTATTGGGAGTTGGTATGATTGTTAAGTAGATTGTTGATACTAATTCCGTATCATGGTTGTTACCTGCTTCATCAACAACTCATGGTCTTGATTAGTTACGACAATACACAAGCAATTTCGGCGAGTAAAATTGGTGATGGTACCTTAGTTGTTTCACCAAGTTATACTGAATCCGGTTGGAGTTGGAGTGCCTTTTTGGGGGAGCTGGGACCGTCTTTTTTGGTGTGTTAGCGTACGGATCCAAGGCATTGATTATAGAAGCCTGCAGTAACCCTGCGGCGATACAAGCAAGTTGGCCAATATCGTTACGTGCCGGACAGTGTATAGGTACACTGGCTGTAGGGGCGATGTGCGCCGCTATATCGGCCGGTATTGCAGTTCCCTGGCTTATCAGGTTGGCAATGGAGGCAAGGATCAGGACGGAGAGAGAAAAGATCTGAGGTTTCTATGCCGTTACCATTGAGTGGTTCGTTACAAACCGCACACTACGACCACGCACTTTATACGACCACATTAAGACGCATTAGGCCCGGATAGAGAGTCTTTTAATCATTTGGGCATGTACTACAAAAATGAATGTTACTATGTAATGCATGGCGGGGTTGATCGTGATGTAGTAGGTGAGACTTACAGTGTAACCTCGTTAAGCCGATGTAATGTTTACAGCCATTTCATATCGGCTTAGCGAGGTTATCGGCTTATTTAAATGGATTACTAGCGATGAGGCGAATTTTTACAGAAAATAGTATCGGTTTAACGGGGTTATCGGCTTACAGCGAATCGGCTTAACGGGGTTCTACTGTATGTCAGGGCTTACAGTGGGATTGATAACGAATGTCAACGATTAATATACCTCTAGGAGGAGTTTATCAAACTCTAACTACGCGGCCCGAGCATAATCATAATATGATGCATAGTTTGACTACAGACTACTTTGTGAAGCTTCCGATAACTTTTATCATAAGTTGCAACCCAAAACCTTCCTTGCATGAAGCTAAAGAGTAAACATCACAGAGATCTAAGGAACTAATTGTACGAAACCACACACACTCCGTTTGCCTAATCTTTGCCGTGAGTTTATGCGCTCGTTGAAATCTCATTCTTCACCCAGTCCTCTAAACCGCCCTGGATGATAATATCCTGAAGATTTGGGCCAAGATCGCCGACATTCTGCTCCAGAACAACTCTCGCGTCCGGTTCTGCACCTTCCCTGACCTGGATACGCGCGTTGGGAACATCCCACTTTATGAACAAGCCGGTTCGCCGGGTGAGTTCCGACCCCGAATCTTTGAACTTCAGGCGTAAGAGTGAGATCAAGGCTGGCAATTCCAGAGTCAGAAGTGCGTTGTTAATGCTATTTCGAAAGAAAATATTGCCGAAAGAGCCTGCGACAACGAGACGAATATCCCGTGCAAGAATACAAGTAGCTGCCTGTTCACGAGATGAGCCAGTACTGTTACCGTCAGTATTTACCGTCATGAAACAAAACTACACAACTAACTCATACCCGAAGTTAAATCCACTGACAAGAACATCACCAGCGTATGTCTTGCTACCGAAGGAGGCATCGTAGTTTTCCATACAGACTTCGGCCATTTTCTCACGAGGCACATCATCTTGGTAAGTGTATTTTCCGGGATAAATACCATCAGTGTTGCTGAGGATTGGTGTTAGTAACTGCACACTAGACAACTTGGTATACAGCAAACTTACATGTTGTCGGCATCGCAGAAAACAAGCTCCCCTTCTATCAGTTCTGGAAATCCATCCAAAACCTGTGTAGGGGCTACATCACTCTTGCTAGCGTGGCTATTGCTCCCGACAGCAAGCTCCTCGCTGACGAGCTGCAAACTCTCTGAAACCGTACCACCATCGACCTCAGCAGGTGAGCCAATTCGACCAAGAACTGCGGACGCAGCGACAACTGCAGGCGAGGCCAAGTAAGCAAGAGCATCCCTGCTACCCATCCGACCTTTGAAATTTCTGTTCGTAGCAGATATGCCGACTTCACCATCCTGAAGCAGACCGATTCCTAGACCAATACAAGGGCCACAGCCCGCTGGAAGTGGTCTGGCACCAGCCTCGAGCAACGCATTCCAAGCACCGTCGACCTCGGCGTCAGCCTGAACATTCGAGCTAGCAGCTGCGATATAGAATTCCACGCCAGGAGCAACCTTGTGTCCTTTAATAACTTCAGCAGCAGCCTGGATATCAGACAGGCGACTGTTGGTGCAAGATACGAGGTATGCCTTCTGGATAGCGATGTCTTGCTTAACAAGGTCTGTTAGAGAACTCATGACTTTAACAGAATTTGGCCCCGACACATATGGGGAGAGTGTGGACAGATCTAAGACCAGATGCTTCGCGTAGACGGCATCTTTAGAGGCTGACAAGGCGGGATCGCCGGCTTGGAGAAGGGCAGCAACTTCTTCAACCCGATCTGACGATACCCGAGGGTGCGGCTGTGGAAGTCTCAAAACTCGGGAGCGGAGCCAATTGATAAGGACTTCGTCAACTGGGAAGAGACCAGACAAAGCACCCCATTCAGTCGTCATGTTGGCAATAGTTAATCGGTCATCTACAGTGAGATCCGGAATGGCGTCACCAACAAACTCAATGGCATGATTCAAAACGTCGTCCTTGTTGAAAACGCCGCAGAGAGCAACAATGACATCCTTTCCCGAAACACCAGAGGGGAGACGACCACGTAGCTCGACCTTGGCCACCGGAGGGATTTGCCACCAGGTCTGTCCTGTGGCCCAGATAGCTGCTGCATCAGTCCGGACCATTGGGGTACCTAAACAGCCGACACCACCGTACATGTTGGAATGTGAGTCCGAGGCAACAGTGAGAGTGCCTGGAAAGGCATATCCCTCCTCAACCAGAATCTGATGGCCAATTCCTCGGCCGGCCGGATAGAAGTCAATTCCATGTTGGTGAGCGAATTTTTCGATATTTGCGTACTTTTCGAGATTCTTAGGTGACTTGTTTTGAACATCGTGGTCGAGCGTCAACACCACTTGACGATCGTCATGAACCTTAGTGGCCCCTAGACCGTGGAATTTCATGGCTACGGGCCACGAGTTATCGTGAGTCATACAATGCTGCGGCTTGATCGTAACGAAATCTCCCGCTCGAACATATTTTCCCTTCGGTAGCCCTACACTGTACTTCTGAACAATTTTTTCGGTCAGGTTCTGCGGAACATTGATAGACGTCGCCAGAGTACGTCGGGAGATACCACCTCCATAGAAGATCGTCCCATGACAGCAACTTAGCTGTCGCAAAGGAGAGCAGGAAGTCCACCCGGCGGTGATCGTGAGCGCCAGACGCGGCATGAGTCCTACTATGTGCGTACGACTGGGCCGGCCGGAAAGAGAGAGGTGGTGTGACTCGTGGGGAATTTTTTTTCGGTGGTTTTGTAAATGGGATCCTCGCAATGTGCCCAACCCCACCCAGCATGAGCCGCGCGCTAGAGCCATCGCATTGTCGCAAGAATATTTGGCGAATTGTATATAGACCCAATTCGCCTATTCCCTAGATACATCAAGCGCATGTGATCGAACATAGAAACTACATTACAGGCTTTATACTCCATTGTCCAACATGCAGCATACATCTATATTGCTGAATCGGTTACTTACCGTAAAAGATGTGTCCCCACTAGTTCTTCTCCAGGACACGCCAAGGCAAACAGCGAAATATTTATTATTAGAATTTATTCACAGAAATGCAGAAGTGCCTGGGGTCCAGGTCATCTTCTTGTCATTCGAGACCCCTAGCGGATCGCTTGACTGGATTGGGTGCACCAACTTGCGATATATTGGGTGCAATCGTCTATCGCATGAGGCAATTCATGACAAAGTGAATTGCCTACTTCCGGGTGACCAGAGTCAGTAGAGCATTTTTTTCTGAAATTAAATATCTATTAATGCGAAGCACAGAATCATTAATACTTGTGGATTCGCTGGCAGATATCCCTGCTGTGGACCTCGTCTCGTTTATTACTCCCCTAATTCGACCCTCATCAACGTTAGTTGCCATATCACATCTTCCGCTATCAGAACACTCATCCCAGCCGACACCGTCATATGCTCCATCTGCAACTACTCAGCTTCTTTATCTTGCCACGACCATCATCAAAGTGCTTCCTATGCCAGAAGTCAAAATCGATGAAGTTGACGAGGCGTGTGGTACGTTCTTACTTCCTCTAGGATCGAATTCTAGGCAATCCAGACTAGAGTTTTTGCATAGAAGGAAGTCAGGTCGAGCTGTACAGGGAAGTTTTAGGTTTGATTTTGCTACCCATACTCTTGCTTTCATTCAGCAGTCTACAACAGCAGATGAATCGAGTGGATCCACAGAAGTCAATCACGCATTGCTGAAGAACCTCACGACATTCAATCTCGGCACTACTGAGAAACAGAGGGTTGCGAGGGATAAAGTTGAACTACCATTTTTGAAAGCACAAGAGGCTGACGTGGCTGGAGCGGCCGTCGGAGGAGCAATCGTGTATGAGTTTGAGAAGGAAGACGATTACGACGAAGAGGATCCTTACGAGGATCCATTTTAGCGAATAACGCCGCTTATCCATATAATCGCGTAAGGTTGGCTCGGTCGTGGGATACGTCTGTGGTCACATCTTAGTTTGTCCATACTGCGTTGGGCACTGCGTCATCGAGATACGATATCTCTTGAGCACATCCGTGCTAAGCCATACTGGTCAAGCGTAGCAGCATCAATCCGCCACGGTGTGCAGGAATCACGATTTGAGCAATGTCCCATATTTAATGTGATAATTCATACATGCTCCGTTGTAACCTTCCGCGGGTTGTATCATAGTAATCAGTAACGAACCGCACTCATACCTCGTTCCCCTACCCTAAGACAGTAATACCATCATGCATGGTTCAGTCTGATGCTTATCTCAAAAATATCCAATACACAAGAAACACGAAAATGAGTGACGCTCCAACCACTGGGGCATACTGTCTTATCATAGCATCGAAATTTATCTGTTTCGCGGCCTTTCTGTATTTGGATGATTCCGCCCGTAGAGACGATGAAAGGTTGGTCATGCGATCGAGGCTGTCGCCTCTATAAAGAAGGTCTTCAATATTCTTGGTCATAACGCGAGTCACGTCCTGTAGTTCAGAATTGAGCTTGTCAAGATTGACCGAAGTCCGAGTGTCCTCATAAACACGCTTGGTTTTCTGAATGAAGTTGTCTGAAGTAAACGGGTTAATATTACTTCCCGTAAACCGTCGATTAACTAAGCCAATAAACGCTCACCAAAGTTTATAAAAGCAAACGGTCTCAGATCTGGCTGGTCGATTCTATGTCCATATGAATTGATGAATTCTCTGTCAAGCTCATCTAAGTATGTGAAAGCAAGTTTGCGAGGATAAGATTTCTCGCAGATTGTTATATAAATGAGGCCATTCGCAATTAGGTAGCTATATAACTCAGTACAATTCCAAAGTACGCAATTGAGATGCGAGCCAGCACGTACTGGTGATTGTAAGGACCGGATTCAATTGATGCCCGAGGTTCAGATGTCTCGTTCAGTTTCCGGATAATCTCCTTTTCTTCTGTGGTATACTTTGTCAAATCACTTTGATTCTAGTCTGTGTCAGAGATACAGGCCAATAGAAGAATACTCTTCAAAATCGTAGAACATACTTGCGAATCATCTGTCGACGCAGCGAGGGGAAGTTCTACAAAAAGTAAGCGGCATAAGTATTGTCCAAAAAAAGTTCACCCTCATAGTCCAATCCACTGCGCTTGTCTCGATAGCATGTTCTACATCACATATGACGTATTGCGGTACAATGACGAGCAGACAGGCTAACGTGGCGTAGCATAGTACTTACTATCTTTTACACGCACGATAGTCGTGGAGCAGATCATGACGGTAGATGTTAGGGACAAGTCCGTCCAAACTGTAGCTTCTATCGGTTTTACCCCAATCGGCGGTCAATTAATTCTCTCGCAAAGGTTTAAAGTGCTGTGCAAACCCGTGACAATTATCGCTGATGTAGCTATTGAAATGCCAGATAATCGACATGCGTTTAACAGTTCGTAGTAACTAGCAAACAATTGTTCAAGCAAAGACGTATCAACACCGCCACGTCGTCTGTAACAAGGAGTCCATGGCTAGACAGGCATGTGGCTGGGCGCGGCTCAAGATGACATGTAGCCAGTGACTTGTAGGATTCCGTGAGCAGGGTTACGGAGACCATCGCCAACCACCGACTCGTCATCTCATCGCGCAGCGTTGGTTCAGACTCAAACTACACTTGAATTATCATTTCAACTCGCAACTTTCGATTCCACGTACACTTTCTCGCTCGAAATTATCCGATGCCGGAAGAGTTCATGCAGAATATTTAGCGCTACCGCGCTTCCGGTGGAATTTAAGTCATTACTTGACGGCACTCTGGGCCTTAAGTATATAATTTCGCCCGCTGCATAACCGCCTCGGCTCCGCCAGACGCCAAACCGTTAACAGCTACTAGAATATAGGAGTATAATCGAATTTACGTGCAGATGGTTGAATTCGCGTTTGCTGTACTTTGAACACCGTTTATACGATGCAGCAGCAACGACAACAACAGGAGCAGCATGGTGCTGTAGACGATGGACCTCCGCGGCCCGGTACAATTAGAATGACATTTGGAGGGGCGCATAATAATGCAGGCCAGTACTACGTTTTTCCAAACTCTAGGGCTACCGTACAACACAATGCTTCCTTCGGTCAAGCGAACGCTACTTCAAGCGGGAGCGCGAATAATACTCAGCCAACTGGATCGCGCCGCCGGAAGCGGCGAACTTATCAGCAAACAGGCTCAGGATTTGGGCAGCAAGAGCAAAGGGATCCGGACTATGACCGATCGTTACCACTTCAGGCTCTTGATGAGAGCCTCTTGGTTCACCCTAATATGACTGCTAGTGGATCCACACTTGCTACGATCAACGGTCAATCCTCAGCACATGGAATAATGTCTAGTGGCGAATTACCATCCGGTCCAAAGCAACTTTATGACCCGAAAACAGATCCTATCCCGGCGATCATCAAGCCTCTGGCACAGACTCAGCTTCAGCAAAACAAGGATGAATCCAGTAATAACCTGGGAAAAACTGGCGCTGGTGGAAGTCGGCGCAGAAATCGTGACCGGGATCGTCGAAATAGACGTCGAGGTGATAGCGACCGCGAAGGGAATGTTCGTGAAGGAAACGCGACCACCAGTAAACCAAACGACGGCTCCCAAACTGGCCTACATGAGATTAACCGCCGCTTCGGAGGAAAGTTGTATAATCCTGACTCAGAGGTTGACGAATTAGCTGAGGCTGGTAACGAGAAGAGGGGATTGCCAAATAATGCGGGAGGAGGTGGAAGGCGGCGAGGTCGAGACAGGACTGGCAGACACCCTCGCACACATAACGAATCTAACTGGCATGCTGCAGCAGCACCAACCACTGCGCCCGCGTCGCAAACGCGCGAGTCAGGAAAGATCATGTTGCTGAAAAATCCGAACTCAGAGAGCGCAGGCAAGTCTACGCGGTCTAAAATTGTCTCTCAGCCAGAGTATCGGAGAGATACACGAGAAGAGGTCGAGCAGAAGGTTCGATCAGTTTATGGGAAGATAGTGTATCTTGAGGGACAATGTATCGAAATTGATACGAATCAGGAGGCTTATGCCTGGAACCAGCAGCTGCAGTTTGACGAGTCATTGTGGTGGGATCTTGTTCGGCTTCATGAGCGTCTTATTGAGGAGTACGAAGAGTTTTTATTTGCCTGCCATATGGTGAACGCTACGCCAGCTATTCAAAACTTGCCAAAGAAGTACAAGATTCCATCGCGACTGTGGAAAAATGGTATTTCGAAACTGATCGAACTTCTTCGTGCATTTTTGCCCGATTCTTTCGACTTACTTGTTTCCTTTATTTACTATACTTACAAGATCCTTACGCGCCTTTATGAATTTATTCCAATAGAGGAGGAGACTTGGTTGGAATGCCTTGGGGACCTGGCGAGATGTCGAATGGCCATCGAGACGAACTCGGAGGATCGCAAGGTATGGCAGGAAGATGCGTTTGCTTGGTATGTTCAGTGTTCGTACCTTGCTCCCGGAGTTGGCCGACTGTACCATCACCTGGCCGTTTGTTCCGAGCCTATGCTGTTGGATCAGCTCTATTATAATTGCAAGAGGTATGCACACGTACTATACGAGGGAAGCATATACTTATTGAGCACAGTTTAATGGCCTGGACACCTTTCACCCTTACTCGCGAGTCGATGCTTCCTCTGTTTGGCGCTGCTTTTGATTCGTATTCCAAGGACGCGAATAAGGCGCAATTGGCATTCGCTAGAGCTCATGGCATGCAATTCACTCGTATTCAGCTCGACGAACTACGCAAGACATGTGATGACTTTTTACGTCTTGTTAATCGACCTGCCGCATGGAGTGTCGACGGTATAAAATATGCGATTGCTAACGTCGCTTGCTTGTACCAGTACGGCGCCAAAGAAAACTTGCTTAGGCAGCTTATCAGATTTTCTCGGAAGCCGTCTGTTTCTGAGAGCGCGGTGAGTCATGCCAAGGCCAGTATGCCTCCAGCCGATTTCACCAGTTCTCTAACATCTTCGATGTCGTCGAGTTGCACTGTCGCCTCATCTTGTTTGTCGATATCTGCGTCTACGTCATCCAGAAACCCAACCCAGACCGACGACTTGCTGGCCTCGTTTGCAGAACTGGTGGTTGATTCGACTTCAGATACTACGATGACGCCTGAGCTTTCGTCATCGTCCTCATCTGGCACTCTGGCTACAGGTAGCACTTCGCCTCCCGCAATGACTCTGGGTATCTATGTCCGGTCCGACAAATACAAAGCTGGCTCTGTGGCTTTGTCACAGGCCAAGCATCTAGCCTTCTCCACGCTGAAACTAGCTCTTACGGTTGGATCAGCCGAACATTATCCTCATATCTTTGCCTGGATGGTGTTTCTAGATTATATCAAGGACTTTAAGTATGCCGCGACTGAGCTATTTCTTGTGAATGCTGATGCGGCAGAACTCGAGGCTGCATTTCCTTGGCAAGAACTTCTCCATTTTCTCAAGACAATGACTTACGTCGCGGATGCGGACATGGTGTATGAGCGGACATATTTCCCAAGTTTGAAGCCGTTGTGTGAGGATTGGGCGATTCAAGGGCTGGAATGGGCGAGCCATTTTCCATGGAATATCGAAGGGACTGAGCAGACCGGGGATTACTTTGAACAAGAGTTTGACTACGACGAGTTGCAGAAGGCGCGTAACAATGGATATGTTGGCCCATCGTCGGGTGCCGGAGAGCAGCAGGCTGATGATGTGGCGCGGGTTGATCGGATATTGTGGCTCGGATTCCGTCTCGCGATGGTAAGTGTGGTTGCATACAAGGATATGCCGACGTGACTAACGAGATCAGAGCGGACAGTGGTTTCAGTATAACCCGACTACCAAGCAGTTCTCGCTGACCGACGAATTCCTGGCTCGACTGTCCAGCGCGTCGCCGCGTGGTCAGGAGCAGTTTGATGAGGGAATCGATGTTCCTGCAGGATAGCTTGTGTACGTTGTTGCCACTTGCGTGGTTTTATACAGTTCTACCTCAGATGCCGATTTTTCTCGGACTTGTAATATGCTAGGGAGCAGCCTTGATTCGACAAATGGGTGTCGATTGTTCAGACGCCGAGTGTCTCGAATCATTGTCGTTTGTCACGGATTGACAGCCCGTGCTACAACTTGATAATAGTGATGATCCACAGGCACATATTAAGTGCTGGTCGGGTTAATAGTGTCGACAGGACAAAGTGTTCTAGTTGTGCTTTATGGATATTCCGTTCAGTTTGGGAATAGTCAATGAAACGAAAATTATTTTGTTTGATAGTTCTCTCTTGTTGTGAGATAAAGAAATAGCGAGGGAGTTTTGATATTGAAATATAGTGAATAATAGGTTACTTGTTGCTATCATTCCTATGTGCAGTGGGGGCTCTGATATTGCTACTGAGTTATATCTTAACCTGTTAAATTAAGATTTAAGCGCGCTTATACCCGAATGCCAGGTGCGGGCTATCTTTAGTGCGGCTTGCGAGCTTCGGGCAAGAAATGACTGTTGGGGGTGGGGGGCGATTCGGAAAAGTATCTCGCTATATAATGGAATGCCGGTGCCAGATTGTTGAATATCGCTGAATTTCCTGATTTGGTGGGAAATTGAGCAGTTGATATAATGAATGGCTCTAATGATGCCAAGTCATGAGACTATAGTTCTCGCTGCTGATCCCCAGAGCGAAAAGGTCCGGCACGACGACGGAAAAATACGGCAGGGCGTAAGGCCAGATACAACCACCTGGTGGACTTCCACGTAGTGCAAGATGTGTGAATGAGTTTACAACTTACAGCTTGAAATCCGTCTGATTCGGTGCGTTGTTGTATATGGTACATATGTGGTAAATGTCGATTAGCATTCGCCTACCCCTACTGGATATAATACTTGAAGCAGTAATGGCGCAACGGCATAATTGACAGAATGTTACAGCGAAGATGTGGCACGTTCGACTTAGGGGCAACAATTCCATCTACACAGCCCCTCTGTCACTATGTGGACAGCATCGTGGCGTTCGAAGAACATATTACCTGACGAATAGACGCATAAGCTAAGCGCACGCGCAGGGTTGAATCTTCCAAAATAATAATCTCATGAGTTAACGCCTGCTCCTCTGCAGGGACTGCCAGCGTAGATGTCAGACAGTTCGCGCTGGAGATAAGCAGATAATCAGTTGGCATGCGCGCCGCCCCAAATAAAATATCGTGAGATGTGAGCAGCTGGCGACATGCTGCTGGCAACTCAAATGTTGTGGTCCCGAATCCGTGATTCCGACGCAAAACTGGCCCCTCATCAGCAGTTTAGGTAGCTACGGGTCTAACTAACTCAAAAACGACTGGCAGGTTCGTGCAGGGACAACTGTCCTCTTCCACCTGCCGTGCACCATTCCTAACCATCACGGGCTATATTTAAAACTGCTCCAAACTACTTTGTAAAAAATAGTCTACAGTCGCGAGAACAAAATAATATAGTCGATGTCTGGGTCGAGCGACGCCTTGGTGGGAGAGACACCGCTAAAGTCACCGGGCAGTTTAGCTTTAGTTCTGTGGGTTAGGGTGGAACATTTCGTAGGGAAACGCTCAATAATGCGGTCGGGACGAACTCAGAACTTCTCGTCGCCGCATCGTCATTGACTCGGCTTCCCACGCCGATCCACGCGTATCCTCGTGGCGGTAACGCGCCTGCTCTATATACTTCCTGCTGCCCGACCTGGACTCCTTTGTGCGTCTACACCCCGCTTCCCGACTTCGCTACTCTTAGTCCGCTCATATCGCAAGCTGGTTTCCATCCTGGTGTTGGGTTTTGCAAAGGTTTGAGAACTGCGTGTCTCTACAATTCCGACATGTCTCTGCTAGTTGTTTCTCTGTAAGTCCTCACCCGCTGATCTGCAAACTCTGCTAACGGCTGAATGCAAGTTATCTTCCGCATACGATCCACTTTAATCTCGATGATCCGAGCCTTGTCGAGAAGGTCTTGTCCGTGCCCATCCTCTCGAGATCTCCGTCAACGGCATCGCAACCTTACGATGCTCCGGCTCAAGCTCCTACAGGGTCAACGACCCAGCTGCTAGCGAACTCGTCCGTGACATCATCCGCGGTACCCACTCCGATCCCGAATTTTATTCAGTCTCTCGCTTCACGGGTCACTTCCACTCACAACACTCCGCCCGCCTCCCCGCCGCCGTTAACAGCGGACGTCGAGGACTTTTTCTTCAAACTGTCCACGCCGCCGTCGGTTGCCTCCCATAGTGCACCGAACCTCGACTCCGTGTCCGGTATTCCCGGCTCCAATTCTGCGACATCGATTGAGTTCGAGCGCAACTTCAGATCGATCTATGCCCGATCGCTCAAGAAAGCTGCCAAAGCCGCCGCAGCTGCTTCAGCGGGAAAGAATTCACAGGTCTCGACAACTAGCAGCAATCTGTCCAACGGCATAAGTAATCTTACCATCACCAATATTCCGGAGCACACTATTTCCGAGGATTCTTCAGCAATTTCCTCGCCCACGTCCTCGTCGATGAGCAATGCTCTACTTACGCCCGCGATTGTGACGCATCCGAGATCCCGTGCAAGTTCGCCTCCGCCTGCGAAGCACCTAGTTACACCACGCAGTAAATCAATCCCGAATGTTCCTTCTCTTCGTGTTGCGCCAAAGAAGGTACAGGAACCTAGGAAGCCATCGCAATTGGACGCCGCCTCGGTCTTTAAAAGCGCACCGTGGTCTGTGGTCAAGTACCACAAGGGTAATGGCGGTCTTCGCAATGCTATCATGCGTGCTGAGGCTGAAGGGACGTTTTCAAAGAAGCGCTGGATCGGAACGCTGGGCATGCCCACGGATGCTCTTGAACGCGACACTAAGATGGCAATTGAGCGTGTGCTTCTCGCAGACTATCAAGACGCGCCCGTCTTTGTAAGCGATTCGACTCTTGAGGGTCATTATACACATTATTGCAAAGACATTTTGTGGCCAACCTTCCACTACCAAATCCCCGATCATCCAAAATCGAAGGCATATGAGGATCATTCATGGGTGCATTATCACGCCTTGAACACCGCTTTTGCTGATGTCGTTGTGGCTAATTATACTCCCGGTGACACTATCTGGGTACACGACTACCATCTACTTTTGGTTCCCGGTCTAGTGAGGGAGAAGATTCCAGACGCGAAAATTGGCTTCTTTTTACACATTGCCTTCCCGTCGAGCGAGGTTTACAGATGCCTTCCCACGAGAAAGCTGCTGCTGAGAGGAATGCTTGGAGCTGACGTCATTGGTTTCCAAAGTAGGGAGTATGCTAGACATTTCCGACAGACAGTTCAGGTCGTTCTAGGAATACCCCCAAACAGAGATGACACTATTGATTACGACGGCCGTAGGATTGCCGTTGTCGACATGGCAATTGGGATTGATCCAGTGTCGTTGAGACTTGCTAGCGAGGATCCGGACGTGAAGAGGTGGAGACAGATGCTGAGGGAGCGATGGCCAGACAAGAAGATGATTGTTGGGCGAGATAAACTTGACCAGTTCAGAGTAAGTACTATGTTAGGCATAACAGATGTGAGGATCTAAACTGTCTTAGGGTGTACGACATAAAATGCTAGGGTATGAACGTTTCTTGAAGAGCTACCCCGAATACAAGGACAAGGCTATATTCATTCAAGTATGCCTTACCAACATCGCCTCACAAGATCTCGAATCAGAGGTTTCCGACATAGTCACGCGCATCAACGCCTCTACACACGTTGTTTCTGAGCCACCAGTTGTCTTCTTGCATCAAGATATAGCATTCGAGCAGTACCTTGCTCTTCTTTATGAGGCCGATGTGTTCGTCGTCACGTCGCTTCGGGAAGGTATGAACTTGACGTGCCATGAATACATCTTTTGCCAGCGCGAGACCTCTAAGGGGCCGCTTATTCTATCCGAGTTTACCGGCAGTGCCGCCATACTAGGTGACAAATGTTTGTTGGTAAATCCATGGGATCGCGTTGAGGTAGGCGAAGCATTCCACAAAGCTCTGTCGATGCCTGAAGAAGAGCGCGAAGAACGATATAAGAAGTTATACTCCGAAGTCACGACTAATACATGCGCACATTGGGTGCGTTTGTTTCTGAATAAACTAGACAAGACATGGGAAGAACAGCATCAGAAGAACTTAAAAGTCCACTAAGCGTGGTTAGTATAGCAGACGTGGGATTGGTCGGAATCTAGACAGGCAGTTATCGGGATTTTCTTAATTTATCGGAGTTCCAAAAAAGATAGGCTCATTGATGCAATGTTGATGTAGTCTGTTGGTGTGATTATGTATTTTCAGCTTAGTTGTTCTCCGACAATTGTGTACGTTTTTTGAACGTGTACATGTACAGTAACACCCGTATTAGAGACCATATATTGTATTCAATGAATCGATGACATCCATACACAGAGCCAAAAGGATAGTAGAAAATCAAACGCCAAGTTAACCAAATTATCGCCACTAAAATGCTGTAATGCCCTGTTACATCATCTATGTCTTCTCACCGTACCTGCTGTGCTGGCCCAGCCGGCCGGCTTTGCACTGGCCCGTTCGTGCCGATGCTCCCTGCGATACTCGCAGCGTCAAAAAACTCGTCCCCGTCATCATCCTCTCCGTCCAAGGCATCCTGATACCTCGTCCGATGCTCCCAGTCCATATGCTCTCGCGTCTCAACGACGTCTCGCCCACGACCCAAATTCGAAACGCCTACTCCTGCCTCGAGCTCATCTGGACCTGCGAGCGCGATGTCTCCGGATCTAGCTACCGGAGAATTGGAGTTGAGGGATTGCAGGTAGGCTGAGATGTCGTGTAATGGGATGTCAATATTGTATCTCATAAGAATGGGTTGTACGGCCCATTTATACGCAAATATTAATGTTATTACGCAAAACAGAAAGAGTATCGTTGTCTTAGTCTAGTTAGATGCAAGTCTTACGCCTCAGGCATTTCAAACCGGGAGAATAGAACGTATCGACAGATACGGTACGTACCAATATAGAATTCCAAAATGTTGATATGCTGGCCATTTCGCTATGATGTATTCATATTCAATAGCATCTATCGCGTATGCGCTGTTCGGCCCTCGGTACGATTCAGCCCCGCCTCAATGAGGATGACTGTTCTTGTCTCGGTGCCGGATGTCGCAATTGAACGTTGAAATGCGTATTGAAGATATCAAGTCTTGTCGCGGCTGTCAGCACATATAAATTGCTATTTCTCGATCCGGCCGCAGGCAAATCGTAGTTCGGTGCTCAACTTCGTTGTCAACCGTCAAAGATGACAAAAAGTGAGGATGAGGGTTCTGAACCCTTATCATCTAAATCAAGGGTTACATTAATTTCACAGGCTTTTTAGTCAAAGTTCGACGTCATAGTTAGGGGTTAGTGGCTCCTCCCTTGTTGCTACTGGAGCCTAGTAGCTCTAATGAAATATGTACAGCATTAATTAAAAACAAGTCTTGTTAGAGGGTAGCCATAACCAGGCGCTCACGCCCTTCGTCTTTAAAATCAATGCGTAAATTTTGATTGCGAATTAACCATTAGTCCTCTGAATTTGCAGGAACGATTTGCATCCTGCCAAGCCTAATTCAGTGATATCAATTGTCAGCATAATAGTAAATTTTAGCCTTTCTTGTGTTTATGTCATGATCTGTCGGCTATACGATATAAGATGTACTCGCAGTTTATTTCTCTAGGCAAGTAAACTCCTTTTAGCGCGAAGCTTAAACAGTCCGCTAGTAACATTGCTGGGTTTTCATTCGGGGAATAACATTCCCCTGTCACCTACGCGTACAGCCGTTTTGCAAATGTCCATGACAGATACTTCGGCTGTGGCGAACAGATAGAAGGTAAAGGAATAGACCTCGGCTTATATTCATCAAATCTAGAACCAAAAGCTAACGCTAAAGCTCGGCGAAAGGCTTTTGACGTAGTGCCACCAACCTGTCTGTGTCGATTTAGTTATGGTTTCAAGACAAGAGTGTACATATAGCCAAACTTACTGGAATGAACACACCGTCGCCAGGCTCCAGGATACAGTCCACAAATCCTCTATCCCACCCAAATTCTTCGTACTGATCCCGATACTTCTTCTTGTCCTGCATTCTCTTTCGAAGAAGGGAGAGTTTATTGCCGTCAATTTCATTCCCTTCTATCCCATTATGCTTGTCTTTCATATCACTGACGGAAGTGGCCAAATTCAGCACCTCGGCGTCTCCAAATATAGCTCCGAAGCATCCGCGTTCGAGTTCAACTTTACTAGTATTTCCCATGTCCACGTCAATTCCAATATCGTTCTCAATTCCTCGCGGATACATCTTTGCTTTTGCCGTAGCAGCCGGGTACAATCGGACATATTTGTATCCCACAACTTGTACCAGAATATTATCATGCGGATCTGTGTGCAGCGGGGAAATCGTACCGGCAGGACCAACCCAAGCATTTAGTAACGTCATTTTTGTGGCGCTCGTGTCTCTTCGTCCAAATGTCGCCGAGTGAATTAAATCTGGTGTCAGAATATCGGCCCGCAGCGGATCAACTTGCAACAGAAGGTCATGTTGTGCAAGGTACACTGTCAGACTCGAGTTGTCTGGCATGGATTCGCGCTGAAGCCAGTCAAGGAGCAACGATCCAAATTTGCGAAATTGTTGTGTCCAGCAATCGGATACGTAGCTTGTACCTATTTCGACTGGTACAACGCGGCGACCGTTGTTAGTAACTGAAAGCAAATAAGCCGGGGAATTCCACTTCTTAAACGCTGGCCAATTGGTCGCTAGGCCAGTAAGATGAAGTGGTTGCAGTGATGCAGGTCGCAGTGAGCTTTTGTCCATGTATGCATCAAATGATGTTATTGTCGGAGATGCGAGAGTTGGGATCGTAGCCTGGAGGGATGGACAATACGTCGAGTCGATCAACTGCTGGTATTCTGGTGAACAAAAGTAACTGAATATTTTGATGCTGGAGACAAGACGTTGGTGCGTAGAACTACCATCAGATGAGTCGGCATCGGGTTCTTCTTCGGCAGCGTACAGTGCTTGTAGAAATTCATTCACAAGTCTGCGAAGTCGGAGCGGGACGCTCGAACCTCCAATAATAAATGCCGTGTCAACGTCGAATATAATTGCATCAAAGGGGATCATGGCCATATAGTCCGAACACCTGCAGCCATCCCTAACGTCTGTATCATCGTGTGTCGAGATATATAAACGTAATAATGCGGAAAGAATCCACGAATGTGTGTGTAGGTGTAGATACGGTACAGGCACCGAAGAAAATGGATAAGCGTTGATCTTCGTCTGACATAGTCCACGCAGTGCTATTATCGCCGTCTTAATCCGTGATATGATCACCTTATCTTTTTCAGTTTGTGATGCAGGTGAGGAAACTATGGATGGTGGTGTACGTGCTGCCTCGGCGTGCAGACTGGAAAACGACTTGGGAAGGGCAGACAAATGCTTGGGTCCCGTGCGCCGGATTTCCTCTCTGACCTTTTCCGAGAAAGATCTTAGATCTATGACTGAGTTTTGCGATGGAGTAGAAGATCCGCTCATTCCTGACGCATTTTGGCCGTCAAACAGGTTAAATCAGCCAGTGGGTTTACATGTGTGGAGTTTGCGGCTTTTCATCGGACACAGTTTGTCTGTTGAAAGAGTCACATCGCACCCCACTGAACATCCATCGAGAAGCTGCCCTCGCAGTCATCAGTCTCGCAACCCCGCAGCTATGCCGATCAAGTTACTACACCACAAATCATACCATGTCTACAACAGCGCGAATATCGAGCGTGTGAAGCGCGACGAAGCTGCTGCTCGTGCAAAGGAAGAGCAGGAAGATGAGCTGCTACGACAACGCGATCGCGAGCAAAGGATCGAGATATTGAGACGTCAGCAACGCGGAGAGTCAATCGATAATTCGAAGGCGAATAGCAGTGAAGAGAAGAGACAGGAAGCAACAGATGCGGATAAGGCGATCGACAGAGCTATTGCTGCTACGTCGGCAGGTGGGAGAAATCGCGCACGGAATATTGACGATGAGCTGGCCGTTGCGAGAGCGACCTTGAAACTTGCAGAGAGGAGAACAAGCTCTGAAACGCCATTTAGAGAAGGCGGTCACATAAATTTCTTTGAAGAGTTGGAGAGGGTCAGTTTGGGTAGCTTATTTCATGCAGATGAGGTTGCTAACGTACATTTCCAGGCTGAATCGGAAGGGACTGATCCTATCAGCGGTCGGCAAAAGAATGAACTGCAACCGCAGAATTTACGCAACATGCGGTTAGATAAACCAGCTGAGGAGCTGGCGCCGTGGTACGCGACATTGGACATGCGATCCACGAAAGAGCGCGTGCAGTCCGAGAAAGAGCGAGAGCGACAGTTGCAATTTAATACAAAGAGCAAGGCATATTTGGATCCGCTAACCGGCATGCAAAATTACTTGGATAGAAAGGCGGAAGTGGATCTGAAGCGACGGAAGGAGGCACTCAACGAGCCGTGGCGTGCCATTGAACGAGGCAGCAATGCCTACTACGCCGGTCATAGTAAGCGGATACGGCAGAACGAGCGGACGAATGATGTAGACAGACGAACTGAAGGCTCGGAGAGACGTATATCATCTAGAGAGCCCAGAGATGGGGATAGGAATCGACGTGAATCACGGCCAGGTCTGCATCGACGCGGAAGAAGGGAAACAGTCACGAAGTTCAAATCAAACAAAGACTATAACGAAATGCAACGTCTCATTAGGGAGCAGGAAGCTCGCGAGGAACGAGAACAGCGAGAGGCACGAGAGCTGCTTCGGTCAAGTGGAACTGCAGGAACTGCATTAGTCAAACGGTGATAGACGGCTTTAACTAATCCTTCGGCAGTGAAGCATACAATGTACATATTTCGGAGGGTTAGTTATAGAGAGCCCTAGTCTACTCGATGACAACGCCTTGACATGTGATGCGCAGATTTTCACGTTGCAATGTGCATATTTAATGTATTGGTATTCTACGTTCACACAAGGCGGTCGCTACAAGCTTATAGTGACGTCCAATAACCAATCTAAGACACCTACCTTCAATCGCAAAATGCCTAATTGGTGCACCAACCCCTCTACCATTCATATTGCTACAATGAGAGCAAGAACTAAGTCGTCATGGGTGGCGATCGCATATGTTTGCAAACGTTAACTGGGCGAGCAAGGAGAATGTGGGGACGAACTTTCTCAGTCGCGTAGTGTTATCTACATTAATGAATTTTGCAACTGCCAGTGAAAGTGAGCCATCATCTGGCGTTTGGAGATGCTGTGATGACTTGGTTGTCCGTGGCAGTATAGCATGTATACATTATACATATTTGCCGGAAATAGCTAATTAGGCCAGTATACCCGTTCTATGGATGGAGTGGCAGATAGGGCGAATTACCAAGAACTGCCTGCCACTGTCGGAGCTATTTCTGCCGCCTACTCGTTCTCAATGGAATGGAGTATTAAAGACAGAATCTGCCTACAGAGTAGAGTGATCGCAAGAGTGTCTTTCGAATAAAGGCGGAGGCTACATTGGGCTCGGGACCGGAGATAACTCGATGATCGGTCCGTTAAGGCCGAGCTCGCCCTAAAACTCGCTCCGGTGTGGGATTTGTGAGGACCTGGTTATACCGATTATGGAATTACGAAAAGCCGGGAAAATAAGAAATATGCCATTCATATAACTATACAGGTGTGCAATGCTTAGTATCAACGTTTGCTGTTTCATGGCTCCAATCGTAGTTCCAAGAATGGTCTCCTGAAAACCCTGAATCCAGTCCCTGAATGCTGAAATTTTAAATCCTGCCTTGGTGAAGCAACCAATTTTCTACAACCAAACCCACCCTAACATGACAAAACTACTGCTGTCAGATGGAGGATTATCGACTGACGACAAGGAGTACGACTGGAACTAGATTTCCGACCCAGAGGTCAGCGCTCCCTCGAAAGCTGACTTCGTCAACACTTCAAAAGCATATAGGTGCCTCTGAACAGTGAAATGCCGACATATGTAATTGTCTTGCAACATAGGCAGATATCAGCGACGACGTTCACATGGGGTTCCTGACGGGCGGAGCAACAAGCTTCGGTAGTCACCGGCCTACATACTGCCATCGTCACTGCTGTATCTGGGCAACTTGTCCGTTGTGAAAGATGGAAGATGTTGGTCCCCATTCGTCTCACGACTAATAACAGAAACCCAGTCATCCATGGTTCCTTATCAGTAAGCAGTCCTGACTGTGCTATGTAATCCTACGTATTTATCCTAAGGGTGTTTACAAAGGCGCAGTCGGAATTTTGGGAAGGGCTACTGACAAATCTTGCCGTCGCCGATGGCAAACAGTCACCACAATGATGGGCGACATATATCCAAGGATGTTTACTCTATAATATTATATTATCGTTAATCGTTTTATATAGCGTACGAACCGGTCTCATTAAATCGGTCCTCTCCCAATCTCCGAAACCCGGGCCCTATTTTCCATGCACAGCCTTGTTCTCACGAGCCAGGGTCCAGCATGACGTCAAGCTTGAGCACTTTAAGGGTGAAGGTGACGTCACGAAAAAAGCATTTACCCGGCAGTAATTGCTAAGACGACCTGCCCCAAGACGCTCCATCGCGTTCTCATACTGACACTCACACAACGCCGCTAAATATTACACAATCATACCCGCAACTAGACATTGCTCTTCTCGCTCGCATCCAGCGTCACCATCCATACACACTACTCTCACAGTCAAGATACACTAGTTGTCCAGTCACAATCGCCACAGATGATGTGCGCATGCCGACACTGTTGACGGCGAACCTTATTCCCGAACTCTTTACACCAAAGCTTGGCTCTCCAGTTGTCGAGCGGTATATCGTGGTATTTAAGAATACTAGCAGCTAGTCGAAGTAACTTCCACGTACTTCCGCGCTCGACCTACTTTGGATTTTCTCGACGTTGACTGGATCTAACGCCAGTGGCCTGCCGCCGCCGTTATGGCTTCGCGTGACGACAATCCGGACACAGGTTCTGGAGATGTGCAACTGCCTCCGCCCATGCAGTCTGATAACTCGTCAGCTTCTACGTCTTCTGCCATATCATCATCGACAGCGCCCACATCTTCAGACACCAGTTGCCACGATTCGCCTGATATGCACGGCAAACTGTCCGGGTACAAGGACATGTCGACTAGAGCTGTCGTCGAAGAACTCGCGTCCTCGACTCTGGCACAACGGAGGCCACGGGATCCGAAGGACCCTTCACAGGCACATATCATGGCGGGTGACCCGCCACTGGTGTCCGATGAAAACTTGCCGTCCAAACTTGCACCATCACCGGAGTCATCGCCGAAGTCATCAAGTGCGCTACAGTCGCCAAGTCAAGCTCGTGCGGCAAATTCGCCACTGAAGCTGGATCTGGCCTCAAGTCAGATGACGATAGAGCATTTACGAGAGGTCAGTCTCTACTTTTATGCTATTGGCTTGATTCGATGTTTTCCGGATGTTCGGACACCGGACGGGTTGCCATTTTTGCGTCGAAAGACTACGACTTACACTATCACGTATTCAGATTTGTGCTAATAATTAACAGGCTGTCAATGTTGCGCAGGTGTCCAGTTACCAGCACTTGGACCGGAAGTCCCCTGGCAGCAAAAGACCGCCGGTGTCCTCGAGTGACCAGAGTCCACTGAAGCTACGTGAAGCGATAGTGCGCGCCTCACCTGAACGTAAGCCATCAATTGACATAGTGGAGTCGTCATCGTCAGCTATAGTTCGGGCTGCGGCGACTTCAGAAGTAGTGGACGCTGCGCCCATGGCAGGATTTTCGTCAGTTCCCACAGAGTTTATTTCAAGCTACGATGATCTCGAGATTCCGACGCCAAAGCTGTATGATATTGCACTAAAGTTGAATACGGATCCAGGAATTGATGAATACTGGCGCAATCTCACCGAAATATTGGAGACATTTTACATGGCAAAGCGTGTATCGCTTATTGTCCCGAATGATCTAACGGATATAGCAAACACTCCATGGGGTCTAAAAGGCGTCTGGACATCAAAAGCATTACCATGGGCGTTGTCCCGACTACAATATCATCGCGGGTCGCAAGTCACCGAATGCATAGAGCGCGAGGCAGACGGCAAGAAGCGCGATACCATCCAGGAAAATGAGGAAGACAATGACAGCAACTGGGAAGATATGTTTGACGAGTCAGAAAATGACTATGGCCGCCCTGACAAAACTGTGTCGCCTGACACGGACGAGGATATGGACGCTGATTACACCGGTGCCTTTGCCGATCCGACCACGTTACCTACGACAGGGTTACAGCGACACCAATCAGACAGTGCCACTGTCGAGCGTCAATCTGCAGGTTCTGCTGCGGGAGATGTTAGCGACAACGAAGTACCACTTTTATCTAGAAGGCAGGGTGATAGCACTCATTTCAGTGGGAGGATTTACTCTACTCTGCGATCGCTTGAGTCGGATATTGATCCATTAATTGACAGCCTAGGCGTCAGCCGTGTTCTTCAGCGGGGGAAAGTTGTTCTTTTACAGCGAGAGTATCGCAACTTTCAGGACACGACTACTCAACGGAAAGGCAGGAAGGCAGATACCGAGCCGCGAGGTCGCCGTCACTCCACTGCTCTGTCCCCCGGCCGGTGGGGATCAGTGCAGTCGAACATTGGCGATGGGTCAGTGTCCGTCGAACGACCTCCACTTTCCCATCGGAATGCGTTCACAGAGAAGAAGGACAGACTAAAAACAAAGCTGAAGCCAAAGTTGCGGGATCCATTCGATGATCCGGGTGCAAGCTTAATGCCACATGCCCCATCGTCGGATTTGCCATATGAAGACTACGAGCAAGCGATACTGTCGCCATGGTCTCATTCCCCAGCACCGTCACCAGCTATTTCGAAAGATAATCACGAAAATCCCTTTTTCAATACTATCATGCCAAGTGTTGACAATGCGTTTGCATCACCAGAAGAGACCGCTACAACGTCGCCACTAGCAGATATGCATGTGCCGGTTAGAGCTATCGGACTCGAATCAAGCTATTCAGTTATTCACATCCCTTTAATCCATCCCTCGATATCAAGGTCAGTACGTACATCTGGATCTCGAAAACGACATATTGTGCCGATCGCGATCATTTCGATATTGTCCGACGTTATTCCGTACCCGATAAATTTGGTGAAGTCGCTAACAGCGTTTGCACCTCATATGGCTTCCTCGTACTCGCTCGCAGAAGCGCACTCCAATCTTCGGTATCAGATCGAAATGACAAAAAAATTGCATAGCCAACATCATCGTGAGGGTAGCCGTTATCATAATCACAAGCATCATCACAGACATTCTCGAAAGTCTAGCGTGACAACTCGCAGGTCCAGCAGCTTTGGTGGAGTAGGTAGTGGCAGCTACTTCAATTTAAATCAGTTAAGCGATTCTGGAGGGTCATCCGCTACCTCTACACCAACGTGGGAGACGGCAAGTGGGGCGCTAAATGTGGGTGCCATGAATAGTACACTGATGTCTTCACCTGTGGTTCCGTTAAGCTCAACGGCGAGCACTCCTAGTGCATACTTCTCGACAGCAAGTAGCACTAGGACATCGCCTGCTGTCACACCTAACGGAGGTTCATCCGAGACAGGTTCTCGGCCGCAAACCCAGTATAGACCCCAGCGGACCGGTCGAACTGGTCGATCACATGATTGGTCAGGCTCACTCCGTTCAACATCACCCCCACCAAAGTCGCCTATATTGTCGGTTTCAGCATCTCCCTCACCCGCACCGACGCCACCGACGAGCCAGGAACCACAGCGTCTATCTCGACGGAAATCGGATGGCTTGTCTCAGATGCTACCTCCATCGCCGAGACTACTACGCACCATTATTGACTCGATTCCGGTCCATTTATATATTGCGGAGCCTGGTACCGGTGCGATTACGTGGGTATCTGCCCGTGCCATGGCGTACAGTGGTTTGACGGCCGAGGAGTATTGCCGGCAGCCTCAAGTGCGTAGACTCCACTCCGACGATCAGCCTATATTCGATCGAGCGTGGAGAAATGCCTTGAAAAAGGGCGATTCTCTAAGTTTGCAGCTTCGGATTCGACGATTCGACGGAGCATACCGATACTTCGCTGTACGGGCTGTTCCGTTACGGGATTCGAAGGGTGCCATTGTCCATTGGTTTGGCACGAATATGGACATACACGATCAGCGCGTGGCAGAGCTTGAGTCGTACAAGCAAACCGAGAAACTTGCCAGTGAAAGGAAATATCGCACTTTGGCGGAGTCCAGTCCGCTGATTGTTTTTACGGCGACGGAGAAAGGAGGTCTCACGTATGCAAATAATCAATGGCTACAGTACTCGGGCCAAACAGTTGAGGAAGTCAAAAAGTTTGGATTTTTGGCGAATGTTCATCCGGACGATAGGACAAAGTGTGCTCTACCGAATGTGTCCAAAGAAAGTCAATTTTCGACAGAAATTCGGTTACGTAACACCGAGGGACAGTATAGATGGCACCTTGTCAGATGCGTTTGCGCTGCGGGACCATTACTATCAGCTCATTCTACCACTCCTGGGCTTAATAAAGAGGGACGGACAGAGTTTCCAGGCATCTCGGACGCTGACGACGATCAGTCATCTGATCTTGCATGGTTTGGAACATGTACGGATATCAATGAGCACAAGTTAGTCGAAGAGAAACTTCAGGAGGCAAAGGATGCTGCTCAGCGAACTATGGAGTCCAAGGCTCGATTTTTGTCGAACATGTCTCACGAAATCAGAACTCCTCTTATTGGCATCTCGGGTATGGTCAACTTTCTCATGGATACTACATTGACAGCGGAACAGTTGGATTATTGCCATACAATTTCCAGCAGCTCAGAAGCTTTGCTATCTGTCATCAATGATATTCTCGACTTGTCGAAGGCAGAGGCGGGTAAGATGCGACTCAATAAAGAGTGGTTCCATATCCGATGGCTCATTGAGGACGCGAACGACTTGCTCAGCACACTTGCGATATCAAAAAATCTCGAGCTCAATTATATCGTTGAGGAGGATGTTCCTCCTCTTGTTAACGGCGACCGCATCCGAATCCGACAAGTTCTGCTAAACATCATCGGTAACGCAATCAAGTTCACCAGCCGCGGCGAGGTCTTCACACGCTGTTCGGTCCAGAAGCGAAATCAGAACACGATCATGTTACATTTCGAGTGCCATGACACTGGCGCTGGGTTTGCGAAGGAAGACGAAGTTCTTATGTTTAAGCCATTTAGTCAGATAGATGGTACAATGACGCGCAAGCACGGTGGCAGTGGTCTTGGCCTTGTCATCTCCCGACAGCTTATCGAGTTACACGGGGGCACCATCAACTGCCGAGGCGAGAAGGGTAAGGGTTCGACTTTCTACTTCAGCGCGGAGTTCGGACTGCCGACAGACGAAGACCGCCAGTCGTCTTCAAGCCCCCGGCTTAGATTGGGCTCCCACAGATACTCGTCGTCGTCATCTGCTTCAACGGAAAGCAATGCGCATCATGTGGGGACCGTAGAGAAGCTTTCACCGATCTCGCAGCGACCAACCACTTCAACATTGCAACACACGGGTAACGTATCAACACCGCTATCCCTGCCGTCACCGATTGGTGAATACCCACTGTCTTCGGCAAATCTGATGACGCCTGGGCCTTTGTCACCTGGATCTATTACTCCAAACACGAGTGCTGCGGCCGCCGAGCGACTAAAGAACGTTCACTTCAAGGCGAAAGATCCTCGTAATATGCGATTCCGAATTCCGTCAGATCCCCACAAACGCGACAAGCAAGAAGATTTGTCTCCTGAGGCATTGACGTTGTCACCAGTTGAGAGCACGCTGTCTGCTGACGACACTACATCTGAGAAGACTCGTGTGTTCGCGGCTATTGTATGTGAGTATCCCTTCACTACTGAAGCGATCATCCATCACATTCGGGAGTCCCTGCCTAGCGACACCATTCTAGAAACAACACATGTTACGAATTACGAAGCCGCTTGTGATCTCATTTCTGTACTTGGATCGCGACCTCCAGGCTCGTATAACCAACAGCCGTTTACGCATGTTGTCATAAACGTAGCCGACTATACCGAGATTGTGTCACTTTCAGCTAAGGTGTTCTCCAACAGTGAGGTATACGGCAACACTAAGGTGGTGGCCATCACGACGCCGATGCAGAAAACGGCTATTTTGCAGAACTTGCGTGCGGATGCATCTGGCACTTCGTCGACTATCCCGGATAAGAGCAACTCATCGATATATGTGACTGTTCTTGCAGACAAAGATAGTGCGCCGCCGCTGATTCCAGGAGACCCTAATCGAAATAACACACTGGTGGACTACAAAATTATCGAGAAGGAGTACGCAACGCGATTTTTCTGCGTTTCGAAGCCGTTGAAGGTCTCGCGGATGGCTGTCGTTTTTAATCCGTCGCGCGGAAGCAGTTCTGGCATTACCGGTTCATTTCAGTCGGCGCTTGAGGAAAAGTCCGGTGCAAAGGAACAGGGCGCAGTCGCATCCCGCAGGAAATCATCGTCGAGAAAGAGTATATTCCGTGAACTGCAGGCGGCTGTTGGAGGCAAGGGCTATCGTGTGCTGCTTGTCGAAGATAATCCTGTCAACCAGAAGGTCCTCCACCAATTTCTTGCTCGGGGCGGCTTGACTGTTGACACTGTGGCGGATGGCGAAGAATGCGTACAGAAAGTATATTCTTCAGGATTAGGATTCTACGACTTGATTATTTGCGACCTCCATATGCCACGGAAAGATGGGTTCCACACTTGCGCGGAACTCCGGCGTTGGGAAGACGAAAATGAAGTCGTCGACCGCGTGCCAATAGTAGCTCTCAGCGCGAACGTGATGTCCGATGTTGCTGAGAAGTGCGCAATGGTGGGATTCTCGAGATACGTTTCGAAGCCGATTGACTTTATAGTCTTTAAAGGTGCGCTATTCGAATTCTTGTTTGTAAATTGATAACTAACTGTTGCGTAGATGTTGTTGTAGAACTGCTTCAGGGGACCCACCCCTCGGTGAGCGGCGACCATTAGCTATTCAGTTTAATTCTTTGTTCATATTTGAAATTTTGTTGTAAGTGATAGTTCTGATTCGCAAAGTTTGTTTTACGAGGCTGACAATATTCCCAGTCCCGGTTTGTTCATTTCCCGCGTGCACGTGATGTCACAACCTGTTATTGTCTAGGATCAATTTCTGTGTATTTTTGGCAAAGGTATTCATGGACTAAGTATGGGTGGGACATGTTTTCATCATCGAGCGTTATGGTAAAAGCGGATTAGTTTTGATTTATACGTGTACGAGTATGCCTTGTGGGTGACTACGATTTGTTGGTTTGGTTTTTGTGATACAAGTACTGTTCTGTTGCAATGTGCGTGATAATCGGTTAATGTTTACTTTGTGCGGGGAAAGAGGATAAATGAGTTGTTTAGTGAGTGAGTATCTTGTATAGATATATGTCTCATCTACTTCGGAATATTGTGTTATTACTATACAATATACAATGTCATATTATAGTCAAAGCTCATAATTGTCGCTATTAATTCTGCACAAACGACGAATTAACGCCGTCCGAGTGCTAATATTGCCTAGGAACGCCTGAATCTCCACTCCGGAATAAGCATAGTACTGTGCTCAACCTCTGAATTTCAGTAACGTAGTCTATAACATCAGCCATTAGTGTTCTTGTCCCGGTCATGCGATGTGAAATAACCATCATGAGTACCTCTACTGCACGTTCAATATGCCGTTGCTGTAAGACTTTGTCGCCAGCCTGTCGAGCTTCGATGCTAGCTTCCTTCAGCAATCTAATTAATAGTCGACGTCAGCTTGAATCATACAACCGGCGCGAATGAGTTGTTTGAGGACCAGATCATGTCACATACTCTTCAAGAAATAATATGTAATCTAGATACACCTATTCGAGACAAAATGTGCGTTAGTCCATGGGAAGTGAACATGAGCTAATGCACTTGGCATACCAGAACATCCGCCCTTTTCGAAATGTTGGTATCTTTGGCGTTCTTTTTCACAATACGACGAAGTGAAGATCGAGGGAACAGGCGGCCCATGATCGCTACGCGGTCGCGGGCGATGTATCAGCTAAATTGCGAGTAAAATTGAACACAACCGATCCTGTAGTTGTTTATTCGCCGAGCGATAGCACCCCCGTGTGAGAAGCCGCACGACGGTTTCCTAGCCCCAAGCTGGAAGAACTCACTGGTCGGTAAGATCAAAGAAGCGACTAAATGCCGAAGAGACTGATGTAAAGATATTAGGAAATTAGTGCTAATGAACTCATTGGATTTGCACGCTGGAACAAACCAAGCTACGCGGCATAAGCACAATTCTCGGAGGCGACCACCTTGTGCGACAGGGCTTACCGAGCACGGAGCGAGGCTGGTAAACTCTCACCACGACGCCCTTCGAACTATCTTGAAAACCAAATAATTTCGATTTACAAGGCCCCTCCGCCCCAGCGCTCTACTTCCGACAGCCAAGTCACCAGACCACTGTGGCGAAGTCAATTTACGGTCTTCGCAATAACAACGTAGCAGCACCGGCATGCAATGGCTGATCTTTCGCTCGGCCTCGATCTGCCGGACTCTCCTCGCTCCTTGTCCGACCGCTACCTGCCGCCTGCGCTAGTCCCGTCCTCAGCCACCAGTGAGGCTATCGATCTCATACCGTCTGTCCAAGCTACGACGTCACATCTACCGACGCCTGAAGCGCCGACAAGCTTTGCTGATATTTCCGACAGACAGACGGAACTGTCACCGTATTTGACCGGCAGTACCGAGACCCGGCAGTACCGAGAAGACGACAATTATTACGACGACACCGAAGGGACACATTCGCCTGAAGGACCACAACGTACAGCAGCTCTTCCGAAGGAGTTGCCAATATCGCTGGAGCACGCTACACTGCCGCCGACAGTTCGCGTGACCCAGCAAATCGAGACTGAAGTGCATGATCCCTGGCAGGCCAATTCTACCCAATTGGTCACTCCCGCGCCAGTGCGTCCAGATCTTCAGTTTCCGCTCGTGTCAAAGCGGGGCAAGTCACGAGGTGTTGTTGATGATGATGACGACGACGAACGAGTGCGAGAAAGTACGCGACGTCTGCAACTGATGCTCTCTGCCACCCCGCCTGAGCCGTCGGAAGACGACAATCAGATGAGCGTGGATGAGGTGCTAGACGATCATACGACCACGGCAGAGGAGAAGCGGCAGACTTTGCAGCACTTGTTCGTTGTAGCGGCGAGTAATGGCGACATGGATCGGATTCGGAGGATATTAGAACACGCCGATGCTAGGAGTTACGTGGACGTCAATGTGCCGGACGACGAAGGAACGTGTGCATTAATTTATGCCGCATGCTTTGGACACGGGGACGTCGTCAAAGAGTTGGTTGCGCATGGAGCGGAAATAGACCAGCAAGATAAATGTAAGCCTTGCTAGTCAGTTGAGGGAATATCAGTTTCTAATGTATCCTATAGTTAAATGGTCACCGCTGATGTGGGCAACGACTAACAATCATGCAAACATTGTCAAATTCTTACTGGAAAATGGCGCATCTCCAGATGTCAAGTCAGCCACTGGCAGGACTGTACGGGACTTCGTGGGTCCTGGCAGTGAAATATCTGCACTCATTGGAGCCGACCGAAAAGGCGATATTGGACTACATAACCTCGAAGATTACTACGTTGATGGCGGTAATCCTCCTCTACAGTTTGAAGAACAATTAGCTGAGAGCGATTTGAAGCGTCGCGTGCTTATGGAGTCTGCGCTCAATCTCGAAGTGGATCTGTCTAATCTTGAACTTGGTGATGTAGTTGAGCAAGATTTCATGGAGGAAACAGAGTTTGACTGGGAGCATTGCTTACCAGACCAAATGTTTGTCTTCTCTGCCGAAGACATTCCGAAGATTTTGGATCTGGCTATAACGCGAATGCAGCCAATACGATCCGCATCGCAAACGCCCGTACCGGCCAACGTGATATTCTTGTCCGCCCGTTTTGCTCACTATTACGGCACGCCAGAACTCCTAACAGGTCTGCTATTCCCGGCTATTGAGCGAATAAGTGACATGATAGAAATGCACGAAGACGATATGACCTACCTGGCGTTCTGGCTTTCTAACGTCACATTGCTGCTCTACTACCTCCGCAAAGACATCGGGATGATGGAAGCTACGGTTGAATACCAACAGGAACTCACAGAACTCGTGAGTGAGATTTTTGTTCTTCTCATCCGCGACGCAGAACGCCGTCTTGATCGAGTCCTCGACTCTGCTATCCTCGACCATGAAACAATCCCCGGACTCGACGATATCCAGTTTCAGCGAGAATGGCGTATCTTCCGGTCGGTAAAGCGGCCGGACAGCAATCGTGCGGTTAGCCCAGGATCTGTTAACAATAGTGGACCAGACTTGGCTCAAATACGGCCACCGTCGCCCACGAAGATGGCACTGCCAGCACCCCGAAATGTGACATCGTTGCTTAGCTCGACGTTATTCGTGCTAGATCTGTATGAAATTCATCCAGTGATCGTGCTGCAAGTGATAGGACAAATATTTTACTGGCTTAACGCGACCATATTCAATCGAATAATGTCTAATCGGAAATATCTTGCTCGTACAAGAGCAATGCAGATTCGTCTAAACGTGTCGGCCATTGAGGACTGGGCGCGCGCGAATAACCGACGACCGGTAGCTATTGAGCCAGGTGTTGGCGGCTCAGGATCAGGGATGCTTCACGAGAGTGTTGCAGATTTAGCCACACGTCATTTGGCACCACTGGTGCAGTTATTGCAGTGGTTGCAGTGCTTTTCGAGTTTAGGCGATGACAAGGATGGTTTGATTGCCACGCTGCAGCAGCTACCTTGTTTGACTGCGGAGCAACTTTTGCATGTGGTCCAGCGGTACCGGCCCGAAGTCGGTGAAGATCGGATTTCGAAGAACGCGCTGAAATATCTTCGTGCACTGGAGCAGCAGCAGACTCAGCCACACAGCAAGGCGCCAGCAGCTCGGAAGTCGAGGTTGTTCAATCAGACTCTGGCGAACACACAGTCACCAATCCAGACGGGATCATCATCACATTCTCGCAACTCGTCCATGTCTCACGACATTCATGCAAATGGTCCAACTTCCTTGGAAGCCACAGACAATGGAACCGCGGCTATGTCCCCTCACTCTACAACTTCTCCATCGGCATCTTCTTCAAAATTCGAGACTCCATTTACAGACAACAGCGCCAATGCAAACAACACGTCTTCAAGCGACGACGAACAACCGCGAAAAACAGGCGTCTATTTAGATATAAGTTTAATACTCCCCTTCGTTTTCCCCACTACAACGGAGATGCTGGTAACCTGGGGTGCCGGAATAGGCGGCACTAATCGCGCCCAAGCGCAACGCCACGCGCCTGTTCTTCCCGCAGAGTACGTTGCTAAGCTGGACGCCACGTCGAGCTTGAGCACCGGTGTTCCGAGTGTTAAAAGCGGGATGACAGGGACGAACGGAAATAGCGGCGGTCGTGCACGGGATAATTCTTCGGCTAGTCGTTATTATTATAACAGTGCGAGTCCGACGAAGCGGGGCGGGGACAGTGCTCGGAACGATAGTTTTGAGAGTATTCGGACAGGTAATACAGTTCGTGACGAGGACGAGGAGAGTGATGTTGGTGACGCCGTCGCTGAGGAGCGCAGACGGCAAGATGCGTTGGATAACGTGCTTACAGCATCCAAAATAAGCTCGTTGGAACGCCAACTAGTGATAGAGAGTGAGCTACTCAGAGAAGAAAAGCAGCAGAACAATCTCAGTGGGAAGTGGTATTAATGGAAGCATTTCAGGCGTAGTTTTGTATTTGTAGGTAATGTTAAGTTTTAATGTATATGGTATTTGGATGTCTACTTGAATATTTGTCATGGTTTAATGTAATTAATTGTTTGCGATGCCGAAAATCACGGAATTGGCGGGCCCCTGACAGAGATCGTGCGGCTTAGGAGTACAATTTAAACGTAGAACTCAAAGGGGATTTGCGCTCTAGATGTCGAAATTAAGGGAACCCTTCCGGCATATCTGAGTTGCAGATGATCCTCATCGCGCCTTTTTTTCGTCGGCTGAAGCACTTATTATTTGTTATAATCGGGCCGATCCCTGGCCATAAGCAGCGACCAATGGCCAAGAAAAAGGGAAAAGACTCCGTCTCCAAGAAAGCACTGAAGGCCGAGAAAGCACTCAAAGCGCAAACCAAATCGGCGGCCAAGGCCAAGAAAAAGGCGTCTAAATTCGGCGACGACGATGCTGAAGACGTCAATATCGATGATATTCTCGAGCAATATGCTCGCGACGTAAGTTTGCTTGTTCTTTGAGCCTTGACTGTGGACCTGGGGACAATGCTAAGGCACGGAATAGCAAGCGAATTTCCTGGCCGTAAAGATCGCGCAAACACCGCGCCCCAGTAAACGACTTAACGCGACATTGATTCCCAGTCCCGCGCACCACGGTCGCAAGGAACTCTTTTTGTTTGGCGGCGAAACCGTAAGCGCGACCGGCTTGGCGGAATTCTACAACGATCTGTTCGTGTACAGTGTCGAGACCAACATCTGGCGGAAGATCACGTCGCCAAACACTCCGCTGCCGCGCAGCGGCCACGCAATGTGCCTGCACCCTACAACGGGTGTGATTCTTCTTTTTGGCGGAGAATTTTCGTCTCCCAAGCAAAACACGTTTTATCATTATGGGGATACCTGGCTGCTGGACGGCAGCACTCGCGAATGGACAAAGCTGGATTTGAAAAAGGCGCCGTCAGCGAGATCAGGTCATCGCATGACCTACTGGAAGAATTACATACTGTTACACGGCGGGTTTAGGGATTTAAGCCAATCGACGACTTATTTGGGAGACTTGTGGGCTTTCGACGTGACAACTTATAAGTGGCAGCAAATCGAGTTCGCTTCGAGCGCAATAAAACCTGACCCTCGCTCTGGGCACAGTTTCTTGCCGGCAGAAGATGGCGCGGTAGTGTGGGGCGGATACTCCAAAGTGAAGACCTCGCAAAAGAAAATAGTGGGCAAAGTACACAGTGACGCGTGGACGCTGAAGCTATCCCAGGACTTGAAAACGGTAAGATGGGAACGAAGGCGAAAAAGCGGATGGGCTCCGTCGCCGCGAGTGGGGTGTTCTATGATGTCTCATAAAGGGCGTGGGATTTTGTACGGAGGTGTGTATGACACGGAAGAGACTGAGGAGACGCTAGATTCGGTGTTCTATGGCGATGTGTATGCGTACCAGATTTCGGCAAATAAGTGGTTCCCATTGACGTTGCGACCGCCTAGAAAGAGACCGGTGCAGCAGGAGAAAGCTAGTGCGGAAACGAAGACGAATGAGCTTGAACAGAACTTGTCGCGCCTTCTTGGAGAGTCCGAGAACCAGGACACGAGGGAAGTGAAATTTGATGACGACTCAGAGAGTGAGGCGTCGGACGACGAAGTTATTACGAGGGTCGAACATCCGGTTACGTTGTCGTTGCCGCATCCGCGATTCAATGCTGCGACTGCTGTGTTGCAGGATTCGCTGTACATCTACGGTGGAGTGTGGGAAAACGGTGATAGGGAGTTTACGTTGGACAGCATGTACGCCATCGATCTCGGTAAACTAGATGGCGTGCGCGTCATTTGGGAGGACTTTGCCGAAGACCTTGCAAAGGCTGGGGAAGCCGAAGAAGAAAGTGACGACGATATGGATGACGAGCTCGAAGATGAGGAAGACGAGGATATGGATCAGGAGGAGGAGGAAGAAAGCAAAGATGAAGCGCCAGATGAAATACAGCCTGACGAAGCAGATGAGCTGGCTGATACGGCTGATAGTCTCAATATTGCGCCGGACCCGCGGCCGTACCTGCCACATCCTCGTCCATTCGAGTCGCTGCGGAAATTTTATAGTCGAACGGCTAATGAATTCATGGAATGGGCTATTTCGAATAACAAAGACGGAAGCAAACGTGGCAAAGAACTTAAACGTGACGCGTTCGAGCTGTGTGAAGAACGGTGGTGGGAGAGATGGGAGGATGTTCGCGCGCAGGAGGATCAGTTGGAGGAGATGGGTGGCATTGGCGAGATAGTCGAGCGGGAGGCGAAGACCGGCAAATCGCGTCGGTAAATGTATATAGAAGCTAGATTTTGCAGTCATTTTGGTGTTATGTTATTGCGCGTGAGTAAATGTATTACATATGTAATTGTGAACATGACATGCACAGATGTTGTTCAAATCAACCTGACCAAACAGGATGACTGTACGGTCTATTGTATGATGAGATCTTTATATACATATACCATCGCTACTTTTCTTTGCTCTCGTCGTTGTCTGAATGTAGATCCCGGCGCCCGGACGGGGAACTATCAGTAAAATGTGGCGAGTACTCAGATTCCAACCCCTTCGCGCTTTGCATCAACTCATAAAACTAGTCCCAGAAGTTAGCAACGCATCCATGCGAGCCTGAGCTTTTCGGCCATACCTGAATAATCTGCTGATCAGACATCTTCTCCAACTTCTGCACATCCAGTTTTGCGTCCTTCCATTTGTGCCCCTCGATAGCCTCTGCGTACTGCTGCCAACTCGACAGAAACCCAATAATATGGAGCGGATTCTCGACGTCACGGTGCTGCCGGAACTCGGCCTTGACGTACTGGTCGCCAACGAAACGGTGCTCCAGGGGTAGTAGCCGATGGGCACGGAGGATTCGCCGGTAGAGCGGGATTGGCGGTAGGACATTGAGTTGGGGTATAGTTGTCCGCTCTGACCGACGGGAGACGCGGGCGAAAAGCGAGGCTGACGAACGCATCACTGGTATATATGTAGCTGCGATAATGTCTTGTCGAGTTCGCGATTTGTAAATGATCCCAGTTCAACTTGATTCTGTCATGAGCTATTGATACAGGGAAAAAACAGAAAGGGATTGTACCTCAAGTCACAACGTCTACGTTGTCTATGTCTAAAAATCAGCAGTGAATAGTTACTTCGCTCCCCCACAAAGCGAAATTCCGGCGCACGCAGAAGTGTTTGCTGAAACCCTAACCATGTCCCGGAGACATCCGGCTAGTTGCCGAGTAATTACCGCCTGAATTGGATTCCTTTTTTATTAGTCCGGGTAAATTACATATGTTGGCGAAGGCTTCCCTGTTCTTGGATCGGTAGCACCATCAGCATAATTGCACACGACGCTAACAGGATCGCAGTTGATTGTGCTTGGAAAGGGCATTGGCGGATGTACTGACCTGATATCAGTCGTCTGTAAAGAAGCAGAGCCAGACCAGGAGTGGAAAGTGGGCAGCGAAAGCGCACCTGTAGCTAGCATATTAGGTTACTACACTTTCGAAACGTTCGCACTGGTCGAGTTGGTAGGCAGTAAAGTGTTTAGTTTGAATGCGCGAGTGTACTCTATCCATTGCATTCTGGCTATGAATGCTTCGCAATTTTCTGCCGTCATCGTTGAGCCAACTTAAAAGGTGTGACTTCACAGAGTGGGCGACGACGACGAAGCGCACGTGACCTCCAGAACGACTGTTCTGAGTGGCACATAGGCCAGTTTTAGGGACGGCCCGGTGCCGGATGGAAAATAGACGGACCACTTGGAGTCAACAGTTGTCGGACGCAGAGGTATGTGGAACAAAAGAATGAGTTCTGCTCCTGTATTCTTGAGCAGGAGTTCACATTTCGGTTCATCACGAGCCTTGGTTTCGCTCAAGTAAGAACAAAATGTTCTAACTTATATGAAGTGAAAATAAAGCTGTGTTTATGACCACTTTACGAACTAGATTTGGTGTTATCAGGACAAGTAATTGTCGACCAATCGGAATCAAGTAATGAAATGAAGCCGGGGGCTCCGTCAGAATGCAGTTCCGTTAATTCCACCGACCGCTTGGCGGTCTTGGTGAAGCTTGGCAAGATCACTGGGTCTCGGAGAACCTTTTAATTTGACGCTCGTAGAAACCCACGCTGTAGGCGAAGAAGGTCCTCGCAGTTTGGGCTGTTAAATATTTAGCAAGCGATGGGTTTATTTGCAGCGGATAGAGATTTTTCCGTAGGGTGGATGTTGCTTTTTCTTGCCTTGTTGCCCATTAATGGGACGGAAGCGTCCATGCACGTAGTACACCGTGATAAACCCCACACCAGCCTTCCGGCGATCCCAAGGCGTGCATGTGCATACGCTGCACAGTCTACTTTTGAATTTTTTGAATTCCTCTGGTGGCGGGTACCAGACACCGGCATTTGCCATCCTGACCTCGAGCCGAGAAACGCCAATCCGGTGGAGGGATCGAGAGACGAGCGCAGGTCGCGTTGGCCGCGTCAACGTCAAGCCAGTGCGAGTGTTAGAGGTTCACCGCAGCAGCAGAATACGCAAGCCACAGAATGCCGTTGTTGGTCGCGTGGGATTGCGGCTCAATATCTGATAAGGTGATGGAAGGCAGTTGGGACGATGCGGAATCAAGGACGTCATAATTGACACATCACGCTCTGCGCCGGCGCCGCGCAGTCCTCCAGACCCCAGGTCATGCACTTACAGAGCGGTAGCTTTCTTGGAACAGAGTCATTCGCGGGCGCGGCGCTCTCTAACTGCGTGGCACGTGCACGCGGAATAGCACCTTCAACTGGCCGACCTTCCTCTTTAGGACTAGAGTCTGTAAGACCTGTCGTTTTCGGCCACGACGCCGGGACTGCGTGATCTCACCGCGATATGCCCTCCCAAGGGCCTGTTGGGATCCATTGGAAAACTCGTCCCACGAGCTGGACAAACCTCGATCACAGCTGGCCCGGTCACGCCCAACCCCGCGAAAACGCCCGCGATATGGGTGTCGACCAGGTCGTATGCTCGTCGCATGGCCAGATCCGCGCCCATGGCCAGCGTTTGCGGAAATTCTCGCCCGTGAGTGCCTGTGGATGTTCGCCGAGATTCCTTATATCTGTGTCTCTTCGCCGTCGTCTGGCCGGCAATCGCCATCCTTGGGCCCTCTTCCTCTGTAGCGGAGCGTCTACTCTATATATATAGCACGTTCCCGCCTCCGTCCTCGTGTGTGCTATAGTTCTCTACTCATCCCTCGACAACTTACGAGTGCTTGGTCTGTTCATTGACATACCCACTCGTTTGATACATCAAATTTCTTCCAATTTATCTACGTCTCAACACTCTGTCACTGGTGCCCACAAGGCGGTCGTCAACTTGGCTCCCACTCGTCGTTTTCCTCTGTGCCACTGCAAGTCCAAACCATGGTCAATAAGAAAAAAGACGTAACTTCCCAGACCCACTACTCGGTGCCACCTTATAGGCAGTCTTTCGTTCAAGTTGCTGGTATGTGCCGTTACGATTACACCTCAAGTAGCCAACTGACGTCTTGGAGATGAGCTCAACACCAATGTCGAAACTGGCTTGACTGTGGTTGAAGCAGAACGACGTCTATCTGAGTATGGACAGAATAAGCTTGACGGTGAGAGCAGCGTCTCGCTCATGAAAGTCATCGCCAGGCAGTGCACCAACGCCATGGGTCTTGTTCTGGTGCTTGCCATGGCTCTGTCCTATGGTGTCAACGACTACGTCGAAGGAGGAGTTATCACTGCAGTTATTCTCCTCAATATCGTTGTCGGAGTCGTGCAGGAATACCGCGCCGAGCAGACTATTGACTCTCTGCGTTCACTCTCGTCGCCCACCGCCGCAGTCCTCCGCGATGGTGTTGTCGATCATATCCCGTCGCTTAATGTCGTTCCAGGAGACATTGTCGTCATCAATACTGGTGATGTCTTGCCTGCGGATCTTCGTCTTATCGATACTATGAATTTCGAGACCGACGAAGCACTCCTGACTGGCGAGTCGCTTCCAGTACTAAAGGATCATGCGATTGCGTTCCCCGACGAGGTTGGTGTTGGTGACCGCATCAATCTCGCGTATTCGTCGTCGACTGTTACCAAGGGTCGTGCTCGTGGCATTGTGATTGCAACAGGTATGGCTACTGAGATTGGTCGAATCGCAGCCTCGCTCGCCGGCAAGAGACGGAAATCCGGCCGATCGATGAACGCGCGCAAGTATGGCCCTCTTCAACTTGTCAAGGGGTTTTCGCTCCGACTATGGGACGCAATCGGCAACTTCCTGGGTCTCACGGTTGGTACTCCTTTGCAGCGTAAGCTTGCTTTGTTGGCGTACTTCCTCCTCTGCTTTGCGTGCTTGCTCGCGCTCATTGTCTTTGCCGTCAACAACTTCAATGCTTCTCACGAGGTTGCAATCTACGCTATCTCGCTTGGTATCGCTATCATTCCCGAGTCCTTAATTGCTGTTTTGACTATCACCATGGCCGTCGGCATGCGCCGCATGGTCGCTAGGCGTGTCCTTGTTCGCAAGCTCGATGCGCTCGAAGCCCTCGGAGGTGTCACTAACATCTGCTCCGACAAGACGGGTACTCTTACCCAAGGCAAAATGTTGACACGAAAGGCCTGGATTCCAGGCGTGGGTATCTACTCTCTCACCGAATCGCGCTCATCTGTCGATCCGACATCCGGCAACGTCGCGCTGGTTCCCTACACGCCGCCTTATCGGGAGAATGATAAAGAAGACGACATGTCGCGAATCGCGGTCTCGAGCACTGCTGAGTCCACGTCGCCGGGGGTTAGTGAAAAGATGGCCGGCACGAACAGCATGATTGTCAACCGTAGTCTCCCTGAAGTCACGAACGACCTTGCTGTCTTTCTCGAAGCTTGCGCTCTTTGCAACCTTGCTACTATTCGCTTTGACAGCGACAAGGGCCAATGGATTGCTACCGGCGATCCCACTGAGGTATTCTTTTACTGACACGATTCATGTTGCTCGATACTAATTGATACATAGATTGCCCTGCAGGTGTTTGCCCACAGATTCTCGTACGGAAAGAAGAGTCTCATTGAACGGGGCTGGAGCCAGCAGGCTGAGTATCCATTTGATTCCGACGTTAAGCGTATGACTGTGATCTTTGAAGGACCTTTGGTCGAGAAGTCTGCCGATCGTGGTGAGGTCGTTGTTTTCACCAAGGGCGCTGTCGAGCGCGTCCTTGATCTTTGCACTGGCATTGGCATGGGATCCAATTATGAGGTTATGTCCGACGGCAAGAGGGCCGAGGTCATGTCTGTCGTTACCGACCTTGCGGGTCAAGGTCTTCGTGTTCTCGCCATTGCTCGTCGAGTCGAAAAGAATCCCAAACCATCGTATCTCGACTACACTCGGGATCTCGTCGAGAAGAAGCTCACGCTTCTTGGTCTCGCGGGTATCTACGATCCTCCACGGTTGGAGACTAAAGGTGCCGTCATGCAGTGCGTTGCCGCTGGTATCAAGGTCCACATGCTTACGGGTGATCATCCTGGCACAGCCCAAACCATCGCTCGCGAAGTCGGCATCATTCCTAGAAATACTGACGATCTGCCCCCTCATGTTGCCAACACGTTAGTCATGACTGCTTCCCAGTTCGACGCACTTACGGATGAAGAGATTGACAAGCTTGAGACTCTTCCCCGAGTCATTGCTCGGTGTGCTCCTAATACCAAAGTCCGCATGATCGAGGCTTTGCACAGACGATCTGCCTATGCCGCAATGACTGGTGACGGCGTGAACGACTCTCCAAGTTTAAAGATGGCCGACGTCGGAATTGCTATGGGTATGGGTGGCTCTGATGTCGCCAAATCCGCGTCCGACCTCGTGTTGACGGACGACAATTTCGCATCCATCGTCTCTGCTGTCGAAGAAGGGCGTCGAATGTTCGAAAACATTCAGAAGTTTATCTTGCACTTACTTGCGAGCAATGTCGCCGAAGTTCTTCTACTAGTTGTCGGTCTTGCGTTCAAAGATGATAGCGGATTGTCTGTCTTTCCGTTGGCGCCATTGCAGATCTTGTGGATTAACATGATCACCTCGCCTGGCCCGGCATTTGGCCTCAGCCTTGAGCCTGCTAGCAACGACATCATGAAACGACCTCCTCGTGACAATAAGAAAGGTATATTTTCTTGGGAGATTGTGGCTGATACTTTTGTCTGCGGTTGCATTATGGTATGTTCGATTCGTCTAAAGTTTGTGACTTATAGTAACAAGAAGATAACAATCATATAGGGTGCCTGTTGTCTCATGAGCTTTACTGTCATTGTCTACGGCCATGGTAATGGCGATCTCGGCGAGAACTGCAACACTGAGTACAGTGACTCCTGCGACGTCGTCTTCCGAGCTCGCGCGGCTATGTTCGCACAGCTCACATGGCTCATCTTGATCAGCGCCTGGGAATTCAAGAGTCTCCGCCGGTCAATGTTCCGTTTAAATGCCGATGACAAGTCCACTTTCCCCTTCTTCAAGGACATGTATCGCAACAAGTTCCTCTTTTTCTCCGTCCTCATCGGCGCACTGTCAGTATTCCTCGTCGTCCACATCCCGACACTCAACACAGACGTCTTCAAGATGAAGTCGATTACCTGGGAATGGTCCCTCTTGGCGGTCGTCATGGTCATTTTCATTTGCGGCGTCGAGGCGTGGAAGTTTATTAAGCGCAAGACTGGCTGGTTTGCGCAACACCAGGTTCTGTCAGAGGCAGACTTGATGTTGGCTTAGGTCAACTATCGACTACTTTACGTTATCATATTAATTGGATTTGCCTTTTTTGTTGTTTACATTGCATTGTGTTTGTCGGGCTGATGAACATTGAGTCCAGTCAGTATTTTGTTAAATGAGTATAGATATTTCGATCGTCAATCATGTGCATGAAGTAATCACACTTTTGGACGTATTGTCTCTCAAACACTCCATTTTACATCCATGCCTCTCTTGACGTGACTAAGCTTTCAAAACCTCTTCGACACGCTTAACGACGGCCAATAACTTCTCCTCTGCCAAGCGGCCGGCTATAATTTGCAGGTTAACTGGCAAACCGTCCATTGTCTCGGGGTCATCTATGGTCCTGGTCAGTTCATCATGTAGAATTGTACGCCGAAAGACAGTCACTCACACAACGGCCAATTAGTCCTATCCCAGTCATTGCGGGGAATATAGGCCTTCTGTTCCTCGTTCAAGGAATCGATCTCTTTGTCGACTTTGGACACCGGGAACACTGCCGCGCTATAATCTAACCCGTTCCAGACGCGGGTATATCCGACCCAGCTATACTTCGGTCAGCAAATTACTACAGAAATAACGAATTCGTCGAACATACTTTGTCGTGCGGCATGGGACAGCAGTGTGTGGGCATCCAGGCGCCAGAATAAAGTCAATAGGTTCGCCAGTGCTGGTCAGCTCTCCGGACGCATTCCATTTGTCGAGATATTTCTTCTGCAGCTCACGCTTGAGCACCATATTGTGCCAGTATTCCGGAATAGAAATAGGGGGGCCGCGATTAACCATTGCTTCAACATACGGCATAAACGGCTCGCCCATCTTGTTGACATCGCTCTTGACGTCCTCGCCACCGTCCGCGATATAGAACTTGTTTAGGATCGGAACGAGCTCCTGGTGTAAGTCGGGTGCAGACCATTCAACAATCTCGTGCCCCGCAGCCCTCAATTTCTCTGCCGCTTCGCGGAGCGTGCGTTCGATGGGCGGGTGCACCCGAACCACGCCGTCGTCTTTCATGACGCCGATGATGAGTTTCTTTTGCGACAGATACTTGTCGAATATTTCTTGGCGCCACGGAATGGGAATGCATTTCGGGTCGAGCGTCCAAGGTTCGTTCTCAATGACAGCTTTTGTGATCGAGATCAGCGAGTCAAGATTGCGAGTCATGGGACCGATAACACTGGGGACGTGCTCCTGGCCATCGATGGTGACTGGGACACCTTCGTACGGAATCCGCCATGCCTGCACACGTTAGCGTTTATTTTCATCAACCCGTAGACGACTGGGACGCACGCTGGGTCGAAGACCGTATCCACCGTTAAATACCTGAGGAATACGGACGCTACCACCGAGATCGGTACCCCAGCCCATGATACTGGCTTTCAGCGCTAGCAAGGCACCCTCACCACCAGTAGATCCGCCTGATGTGAAATCCCGACGACGCGGGTTGACAGTGCATCCCCACAATGGATTCTCGCACTCGCACCACATAATACTCTGCGGCAGATTCGTCTTCGCAATTACAACCGCGCCTTCCCTTTCGAAGATTGTGACGAGAACTGCCTCCTTTGACTTGTCCGTCACTGGATTGTTCGCGCGACCGACGTAGCCGAGTGTGGTGTCGACGCCGTAGACGTTGAACTGGTCCTTGAGTGTCAGCGGCACGCCGTGGTATTTGCCGACTGTCTTGCCTTCCTTGGCATAGTAGTCGTCGAGTTCCTTAGCGCGTGCTAATGCCTGTTCGAAGACAACCTCCGACAACGCATTGGTCTGGAGATGAACCTTGTCAGAGTCGTACTCACATTCATTCTAAGTGAGATGAACATACTAACTGATGTGCCACAGTAGCACGTTTGATGTAGGCACTGACAACCTCAGTAGCAGAATACGTTCCCTCTCTTATCTTCGCAGCAAGAGTATCAATGTCGTCAATTGCCGTAATCTCCTTGTCCTTCGCAGAAAGTAATCCGTCCGCGCCTCCTTTGTCGAAGAAATCGTACACGTACAGCTCGTCTGTGGGCGGAAGGGCCGACTCAGGAAGTGTGTATGGTTCAAGGAGCTTTGCTCGGTCGGCGCGCTTTTGGGCAACAACTTCTTGCCAGGTGACCATGGTCGTGAAACTAGTGTTGACGCTGTGGGTAAGTGGTCTGTAGCATATTAGCTGGTTAACTCATTACGAGAGTACGGCTCGAATTACCTCTCGGGAACGGTCCAACTCTATGTCGTTGACGCGGTTACAAGAAGTTAAAATCTTAGAGAACAATATACCAGAGCGGAAATAGTAGAGGGGCGTAAGGGTTATGAAGTTGGCCACGGTTTTATTGAGGCTACCCCCGGAAAGTTTCCCGGCCTGGTTGATTGTTCGCATTGTTCGAGGGCCAGGCAGTGTGCAGCGGCACCCAATCTCAGGGCGCGTTGGTGCACGCGACCCTGGGACGATTATTTTGCTAATTTATTGATTTACGGAAGGGTATGGAACTATACGCAGCCCGGAGTACTGAACATTAATCGAGTCTGATTCCACTTGTCGAGTGACTTTTGTCTTGTACAAGATCCTAAGCTGCAACCATTGGCAGATGGCCGTTATTCTCAATTTTGACGCAATTGGTCTAACAGCACACCATAAAAATCTAGATCGATTGCACTTTGACATATCTCAAACTCAGCTCATTTAATCCATGCAGGCTCATAAACTGGTCTGTTCGAATAGTAAACCTTCTCATAACATGCCGGCTGAAGTTACGTAAGTAGCCGCGCGATAAGCTGGCAGCTTATCTGGCCTAGCTGAATGCGGCGTACCCTAAACACATAACACATAAAGTCCGAAGATTGTTGGTGACGGAGAAAATAAAGACGTATTCTACCACTTTTAACTGGCCATAAAAGAAAATACCGGCCAGAGGCTCCATCCAGTGTGTCATAAATGGCTCGTCGGCCGGCTCTGCTAGTGCGGCAATATATGCCCTTTTAAAGTCGCAAATGTTCGCCAACGCGCGTAGAATCAACTACACAAATTCTGCGAACTATTTAATCATTCTCTAGTAGAATATTACACATGAGTGCTTGCTTCTAAATCAATTCGAAGGACCGTCCTTTTTTCTGCGATCCTACCACTGGAATCGAGCGCGGCTAAAGGCAGTATTCTAATGTGCGTAGTTCACCAATCAACGATCGTATAAGCTTTGATATTGACTCTGGCGCCGTCACTCCATCTTTTCAATTCCCAAAAATAACCACCACACTAGACGACTGCTCAATTCGATAAGTTTATTCATTGCGCTTAGTTAAATTTCACAGCAATGGGAAAGAAACGTGCGTTATAATTATAACTTTGTCCTTTTTCATAGTTTGAATAAGATCGTCAGGGTCGCCTCTTCGTATTGCGTCGGATGTAGCACTTCGAATGAGCTTCCCGTGGGACACGCAACATATTGGTTGAATTGCAGCTAACAGGTACCGGCTAAAGGCGTTCTCGTTTGCTATGGCGTCGACATCGATGCTGTCGCCGGTTGGCTTGGATCCTACGGCGGAGAGGACTCATCCAACGATATCTCCCGAGGTCAGTAGTTCGTCTACCTGCAATGACGATGGGTCAATTGCTCGATATGTTCTGACAGATGTGTAGGTCTCTGGGCTGGTACCGTTGGTGTGCGCCGTCTTTTGAAGTTGTTCGACAACTACGGCATCAAGGCTACCTGGTTCATTCCGGGCCACTCGCTTGAGACCTTCCCAGAGGAGTGCGCAATGATCCGAGACGGTGGTCATGAGATGTAAGTTGTTATCTCTATTTAATTTAATAGCTTGCTAAGTCTTCATCACAGCGGTCTCCACGGTTACTCTCATGAAAATCCAGCTGACATGACAATTGAGCAGCAAGCCGACGTCCTCGACCACACTTACAAGCTCCTCACCAAGTTTTGCGGCAAGCCACCGAAAGGCAGTGTGGCCCCTTGGTGGGAGACTTCAAAGGAAGGCGCTGAGCTTTTGCTTAAATACGGCATCGAATACGACCACTCTCTCAGCCACCACGATGCCCAGGCCTACTGGCTGCGTACTGGCGATAGCTGGACTAAGATCGATTACTCCAAAAAGGCATCTGAGTGGATGAAGCCTCTTATCTATGGACAAGACACCGGTCTTGTTGAGATTCCCGGGAACTGGTACATTGACGACTTGCCTCCTATGGTACGTGTTTATAGTAATTGTGGGGCTAGGCACTAATGACTGACTCAATGCGTCAGATGTTCATCAAGGCTAGCCCCAACTCTCATGGTTACGTGAACCCGCGCGATATCGAGGATATCTGGAAGGATCACTTCGAGTACTTCTACCGCGAGTATGACGAGTTCATCTTTCCAATGACCATCCACCCTGACGTCTCTGGTCGACCACACGTGTTGCTTATGCACGAGAGGTATATAAGCTTCCCTGTTTCCGATCCAGATTATTATCTAATTAAGTTTAGAATTATTGACTTCATTAACTCGCACGATGGCGTGGAGTGGGTTACCATGGGCGAGATGGCTGACGATTTCAAGTCCAAAAACACGCCTCCTCCCGGCGCACTTATGCCCGCTCCTGCCGGTGCTATTCTCGACGAACAGGAGAAGTAACTAGGTAATGAAAGCTGCAGTTGAGTATATGATTTTGGAATTGTGTGATTGCTCGTTTGTATACACTTCGGTAATGTAGTGCGGTCGAAAGCCTTCCTAAGGGACTCACAGATTTGGACCTTTTGGTGCCGAAAGTAGCAGCAGCTAGTAAATCTCAGAAGTTTCTCCGGCCGATTATTTGATATCATCGTTGCATATCATCCGCAGGCGGAAGTTTAGTCTCGACGGTAGCTGTCTCGCGGCCAGCTTTGCAGTTACCGGAGGTACAACACTAAGATTTGTCGTGGAGCTCGAAACTGAGCTCAAGCCTTAGCACTTCGGGTGGAATACTATCTATTGGTAGTTCTGCTCGAGTGTTGACTAGGCCTGGCGATGTGATCTGTATTGCTGTAAAGTCTAAGGCTTAGTTTTCTTAAACCCGCTTCTTAAAAATCGCCTCTTATTTATTTGGCAGCATCGTCTGCAGCCTCTGAGTTATATCACAAATGTGTCCGGCCAATTATATGGACCAATAAGCTACCTCGTAAACTAACTACGGTAGCGTGCCGGATGATTCATAAGTTTCGGTCCTCAGCACCCATAAAACGGAGTCATCCAACTGACGTCACATTGTCCCCGAGGGATACTTTTCTTCTGCAAAAAAAAAAAATCTCTCGCGCTTGTCGGTTCGACAAGACTTCTAAACATCGACGGCAATAATGTCAAGAGTGCAGCCACATTATTTTGGCGCCGGTCCAGCTCTTCTTCCGGTCGAGGTTCTCCAGCAGGCGGCTGTCGATTTACTCAACTATAAAGATAGCGGTCTAGGTCTAGGAGAGATCTCGCACCGCTCAGCATTAGCGGTCTCGGTTGTTGACTCTGCAAAGGCGAATATCAAGCAATTACTCGCCATTCCAGATACATATGAAATATTTTTCTTGCAAGGCGGCGGTACGGGCGAATTTTCGGCTGTGGTGTACAACCTTCTAGCCGCCTTTGCCCTCAAAACCGGGACGAAAGGCAAGGCCGACTACTTGATCACCGGATCGTGGAGCCAGAAGGCCGCCGAGGAAGCTGCTCGGTTTGGTGTCGATGTCAACGTGGCAGTGGATGCGAGAAAAGCGAGTGCTGATGGTAAGAGCTATGGTACTATCCCAGATCCGTCAACCTGGACTTTGGGAACTGCGGAAGATACCGCGTATGTTTATTATTGCGACAATGAAACTGTCAGCGGTGTAGAATTTCCCTATATTCCTAGTGTTCCGGAAGGCGTCGAGCTTGTTGCGGATATGTCGTCAAACATACTCTCAAGAGAATTCGATGTCACCAAGTTCGGTTTGGTCTTTGTGAGTGCTGGCTGGTCTTCATGCGCGAGAAATGACACCCTAACAATTGCATTGTAGGCTGGTGCTCAGAAGAATATCGGCATGGCGGGAGTTACTGTTTGTATCATCAAGAAGGAACTTCTTACTCGTCCTAGCGAGGGTGATCTTGTCGCTCTCGGTATCCCGCTGGCGCCTCTTGTCCTTGATTTCCCGACTATCGTCAAGAACAACTCGCTCTACAATACTCTCCCTATTTTCAACCTCCACATCGTCAATCTGACCACTCAACTACTGATTGACAACGGTGGATTAAAGCACCAAGAGGCTGTCAGTGGCGCCAAGGCCAAAAAGCTGTACGATGCATTAGACGCAGCACCCGAGGGTGTGTACAACTGTCTCGTCGAGAATGCTTTCCGCAGTAGGATGAACATTGTTTTTACCGTCCCCGGAGAAGGCAAAGAAAAGGCATTCTTGGAAGGCGCCAAGGAGAGGGGTCTCACTGGTCTTCAGGGGCACAGAAGTGTTGGCGGAATTCGGATATCAAACTACAACGCTGTTGGCGAGAAGAGCATTGACCTGCTCGTTGACTGGGTCAATAGGTTTGCAGCCAGCTCATAGACGCATTGGGATTGTCTTGACCGTCGTTATATTTTGAGGGGTCTGGGAAAGAGGAAGTTGATTACACATTGACGAGCTTGATAATGTTGATTGAGTAATATTTGTACAGTATGTCATTATCCAATTTACGCCAACTCCTTCAAAGATACTAACACATTACCTGCACGCAAAGCAACTCGACGACAAGTTCCAACATAGCTATAGAATCGAACTTGGGATATAGTATGAAACGTAACTATGATCATCCATGCCTGCTAACAACACATGCAGCATCAACGTATACTGGTCTGATATACCTATAGAAGTGGTTAGCTATGGGGCAGGGGCAAATTCCACGCAAAAGCAATTCAACTTACAAAATATAATTCGCCTGGACGCGTAACATATTCTCAGCGTATGGAATAGCTCGTCTGCATTTACAACAATGCTATAAAGTTTCTCGTTGTCTATGTCTTCTTGTAACTCGTCGTCGTCTTCTGGTGAATCTCCGTTCAGCATGAGGGTCAGATTTGTCCAATTCGCGTCCACCGTGACGTCATCATTCTGTATTGATATTCTTAAGTTCCCTGCTCGGTTAGCTGCTACTGTAATATGCTTCGTCAAATTTCGATATCGCTCGCATATTCGTAATACACTACGCACATGCCGATATAACTCGAGTGAAACGTCGGGATTAGGAATTGTGGGTTCAGCAATTCCCTCGAGCACATTTTCGCGTATAATCTTAACTGGGATCTCTTGCTTGATTGACGTGAAAGGAGGACTATCTACCGACAGGACCAAATATGGAATTCTTCCTCTTTTTGCCAGTTTTACTTTGACGGTATCACTGCTACTACTGCACGATTTTAGCGCACGAACGAAGTGGTCGAGATTCAGTTCCATATTGATATGATCATTGTCCAATGATCCTATTTGTATCTCTGAGAATATATCCGCCAGCTCCAAGTGCCTATACGTATTAGAATTTTGTTTCATGTGAAATGAGTTTGTTGCACCACACTTACGCCCAAATCTGAGTAGCACTTTGGCCGAGCGACTCTTTGAATGATATTAGGGTGAACCTTCCGTCTGTGACTCTTATCAGGCAATGCTTTCGCAAAAATGACATGCCATGCAAGACAGCTGAGACCAAGTTAGTAAACCGACAGACTGTCCAATTATATAAGGCGAGATCATTGATCTCACCTCGTAGTGTATCCGGCTGTTGCATATTTGCTATGAACCGCATATTTAGTCGACTTTTTTTAAGGAAGCAGACAAATTAGTTAGTATCAGGAAGTAAGTAGTTTGTGTACCACTTTTAATTCTGTTCAGAATATTTAGCATCCGTTATCGTCCACGCTCTGTAGTACGCCCGTGTGTTGGGGGGGGGAGGGGTGTTGTTGCATTGTGTAGCTAAAGACGCGAACTCGACTTGAAGATGACGCTCGCAGTTGGGATGTTTGAACGCAGCGATAACAGTACCTACGTTCTAGATTCTGGGACTTCTACACTCCAAATTCAGTTTATGTACTACTTATAGTTACAGATAAATTATAGAATGACGTCTTCCTGACGATAATGATCTAATACTAGCCGATACATAAAGCTCGGGGAATAGCCTCCCCTGGAAATTATTAGAATTCCATGCGGCTCTCATAATGTAGAACAAACTTACATGTTGGTAATGCATAGGTCCACTGACTCTGGCGGGACATAATCATACAGAGGATTGACAACATTAACCTTATCCACGAGACTACCTATTAAGTATGTTTAAAACTTGTTTGCAACGCAGACGAAGCAATTTATTCATACCGTCTTCGAATTCTAAAACTTTGCCGGTGTCTCCAACTTCAATAAGGCTCTCGATGTCGAATGGGTACATAGGCGACAACTTATATAGCCCAGTACAAACAACTACTGGTGTTCTGTGTACGTTGGCGCATTGGCAAATCATGGCCGCGCCTGCAGACGCCAGAAGGCCTCCGTTTGCCAAGACTAACCCCTGTCAGCATAATTGATCCCTCGAAAGCATCCATGGTGTTTTGACATACCTGCATTCGTGCCTAGTATAACTTTTCCGACTCGTCCCATAATCGAATAGACCATGGCGTCGGTGATAACGGTTGTTTCAATTCCGGCACCAGCCAACTTCAACGCGAACTCATGAGTCTTCTCAACGTCATTGGGAAAGACTTCTACAACCAAAACAGTGAACTTCCGCTTCTGCGCAGCCCGCAGTAGAAATTTTAAGACGGTTCTTGAATTTGGAGTAGGTGTAAGGATCGTTTCACTGAGTAGTGCAATCAGCCATCAAATATCTACATTCAAAATGAGACAGTAAATACTTCTCGTGAATCATTTCCACGCCCATGCCAGCAATGCTTTCATCTATACTCCTTAACTCATCAATAAGTTCCTGGATACCCTCAATAATGTATGGTTTCAAATCCTTCTTAATTGATCTGCTCGTGCCATCGCCGAAGCCTTGAGACATCCGACTGGAATCGTATTCATCGTTTGCTGATAGTAGACTAAACATAGATGTAATTAACGGGGAATTTGCGGCGCCTTAAGAAGTTAGACTGAGCGACAACTGTGACCGACATATTACTACCGTCGCCAGACTCGGAGTCGTTTGTGTCCTCCGACTCTTCTCGAATTAACGAAAGGACTCGTCTAATAATGTTTCCACATGCAAGCTCTGTGAGACTGTTAGCATATCCCGCTCCGTTCAGTTCCCTTATATACCATCCTGGGTCACCTCTTGGTTGTGCACTCTGTAATCGTTTACCGAGCATCTTGATCTGTGTAATTAGCTGATCAATATGCGTCCACCGAGTCGCTGATACGACTCGCAGCAGCAGTTGAGCAGTAGCTAGCGCGACATTATATGATCCCTGGATCTGGCGTCGCTTGATTTGCCTGCGTCATCAATAAGCACTTGCGAAAGCAAATTTGGTTGGACTGCAACTCACGCGACGAATGACTCAATCTGAGTATTTAAATCCTTTTCTTTCGAAATATGTGTACCAACGGTAGACATTGTGCTACCAGTGTATTTGCACGTCACCTTCTGAAGGGTATTAGGTTCTATATATGACCGGATATGACGCTGCTTGTCGAATACCACAAATTTTCTATAAAGTTTCGACCTTCAGCTTTCGACTTCGTGATCTCCGGGTAAGCTGGCAAAGCAGTTTCCAAGCGACTGCGCATATAACATTGTAAACGCAGCAATGGTTACGCGGTTAGTGCTCTACTGGCTACATGGCAGTCGCACAGAGCAATCAAGGCGCGCGCGTGGGCAACATGACCGACAGCAATCCGTGAATTCATTGCATCGCAGAGCACCTGCGTTGGACCCAGCAAAGAAAGAATGGCGAATGCACCCCCACCAGCCGTATATGGAGGAGGTATGGCGTATTTTGCTGGCGAAACTCATGATAAGAAGAGATTCTTACAATATTCTAGATGAAATTTCCTCGTTGGTGATTGATCCAGGTAGTTCTTGGACGCGAATCGGATTCGCCGGTGAAGATACTCCAAAGGTTGTCGTTCCTACATTTTACGGAAAAGACGGCCACAACATTTACGTGGGAGACAATGATCTACATAGTCCAAGACCCGGCATGGAGATTTTGAGTCCGATGAGTGACGGATGCAGTATGTCACCGCCAAAGAGATTTGTGGGCAGCAACAATTACTGATTCTTATGCAGTCAGTGATTGGGAAATGACTGTGAAGATATGGGATTATGCGTTGTCTAGGAGACTGTACACGGAGGCAAAGGACCACCCACTGCTCATCACCGAGCAGACTTGGAATCCGTCCAAGGATCGTGAGAAAGCCGCTGAAGTTGCGTTTGAAGAATTGGGTGTCCCAGCATTTTATCTAGCCAAGGAAGCTGTTTGCTCAGCGTACGTGCAATGTTCACTATGTGTGGTAATACATGCTAATATTTACAAAGTTTTGCGTGTGGCAAGCCAACGGCTTTGGTAGTGGATGTTGGTAGTGCTGTCGCCTCAGTGACCCCAGTCATTGACGGCTTAGTTCTGAAAAAAGGTATAGTCTATCTACAGAGCATTATAGGCAACAACATGATAGCTAACTCTGTTGCAACTTTAGCCACGTTTCACAGCGACATTGCGGGAGAGTATATTAACTCGCACATAGCAGGTTTATTTAAATCGAAGAATATCGTGCTAACGCCGCACTTTATGATCGCAAAGAAAATCCCAGTTGAGATTGGTCAGCCTCCGCAGGCAACACTTAAAAGCTTCGATGGTCTAACTGACAGCTTTCTTGACTTTCAACGAGGTCGTATTCTTAACGAGTTCAAAGAGAGCACCAGTGGAGTGTTAGAACAGCCTTACAACGAAGTAATTGCCAATATTCGACCATCAAGGCCCTTCGAGTTTCCAGACGGCTACAATCTTAATTTTGGTGCCGATAGATATGTCACCACTGAGCCATTGTTTCAACCGCAAGCATATCCACTTCCAGATTCACCAGTTGACTCTACCTCTCAAGGCATTACAGAACTCATCACCGCTAGTGTAAGCGCTTGTGATGTAGACGCGCGTGCGAATTTAGTCAACAATATTGTCTTGATCGGTGGTACTAGTTTGCTCCAAGGTTTTACGGAGCGGACAAATATCGAGCTAAATCAAGCTTTCCCAGGTATGAAAATTAGAATACAAGCCCCAGGAAATTCCTCGGAAAGAAAATATGCTGGATGGATAGGAGGTAGCATTTTGGCCAGTTTGGGAACCTTCCACCAGGTATGAGTGTTTTCTCTGTAATGTTTTATAACGTCGCGCTTACGTATTGTTCTAGATGTGGATCGGCAAAAAAGAATATGAAGAAGTCGGTGCGGTCATCGTGGAGAAACGATGCAAGTAAATATTTTATATAGAATTGAGTTGAACTGTACGATAATATTTGTATTATGCTTGTAATTGTGGATTTGAATAATGTAAATTTGTATACGTAGCCGCGTCGGTTGGGTCGTGTTTGAGGGATTTCAATTCGGGCCATTGCGGATGATTGTTGTAAGATCAATAACCTCAGTTCAAATGTACTCTACCAATACACTTATAACTTCCCACGTTCTTATATCCAGTATGGAAGACAAGAAAGTTTTCACGATATGTAGTGTTCTGCTTCGGTGTGCGCAGATCACATTAGGCATTGCTGTGGTTTTCCTTTCGATCCTGCAAATTGAGGACCTAATTGAGTCGAACCCACTATTCGCTAGATCCGCAGTTTTTCATTCGAGCGGTCTCGATGTCTGCGCACTGTCTCTGATTGTTATGGTAGGTTCAATGGTCCAAAGATATCGATGAGGATAAGTACTGAGGTTCACTCTCAGGGAATACTTAGTGCTGTCATTGCCTGTTTCTTACTTTTTGCATGCCTTTCGACGCGTTTAGAAAAACAGCTTCGAATTTATGTGCGACCGTATAGACTTATTGTCACAGATATTTTATTTCTGGTTTGCTGGGCATTTTCAATGCCTATGCTAGTTATTGAATATCCCGATAGAAGTCAAAACTTCATCACATATAAACTATTACTTGCATCTTGCGTGGTCAGCCTGTTAGTACTGACAAATGACCACTCTCTTCTGGATACTGCTAATATCTGTAGAATATCTTGGAGTACATCGACCGGTTTGGATTGCTGTCAATTTGGGGATTTACTTACTACTGAATATGTGGATGCAGTTGACGAGGACGCGACAGTAATTCCACAGTCGACTATATCTGGCTTGGAAGAAGGAACGCTTCGATTGGTACCTGACAAATTCGAAACACAAAAACCAGAAAACGCTCTAGTTAGAAAGAACGTCGCATATTTATGGTGATCCAGCAGACGGCTGGAAGTGGTCATTGCCGGGCTCAAATCAGCGGTTTTATCAGTTGTATAGATTTATGCGAGGAAATCGCACTTCAAAAAAGATCCTATACTGTATCCTCTCAAGAAATTGTTTCAGCTCCAACCAGCTTTTCCCGACTATTAGGTTGATGATTCGCGTTTCTAGTTCAGAATGCTAATCCATAATATATTGACAATTAATGACAAACTTTGGTTGAAAACGAAGTTCTGCAACTGCCTAATGTACACGAGAATTCTCATATCCAATACACTACAATTATGTTCATATCTCCATATGTCCCATCTAAAATCCACGTCCTCCCCGTCCGCGGCCACCTCGTCCACCTCTACCGCCTCGCCCTCCTCTGGCGCCGCCCCGAGCACCACCACGCGCTTTTGATCCTGGCTCTCCTCGTTTCTTGTTCTTAGGCTTTGGAGCGTCATCGACCAGTAAGGTGTCCAACGGCAGGGAGTCGGGTAAAATGAAATAGCGAATGTTGTTGCCTCGAATGTTAATATAGTCAAGGGATATCGGATCACGGTCCTTGACAGTCATTTTCACCGTTTTTAGAGTCGTATTCATCGTAGGTGCAACAGATACTATTGTCCCTGAAACAATTGTCCCTGAGAATCAATTAGCATTCGTAATTGAAAGCTGCAAACCGATAGCGTGATGCCTAGATTGGGCATGGTGGCAACCATAGATCTCGAGGGATATCAGACAAACACTCATCACCTACCATTCTTTAGCTCTATCTGA